>JAQZBX010042404.1:0-22022 GCA_029593785.1 Cabassous unicinctus
TTGGTTCTTTGGAAATATCAACAAAATTAACAAACTTTAAATAGACTAACCAAGCATAGCAGATTGATATTGTTTATGAATTCCAAAAATAGATATTGGATTATGTTTGTGAACTGGTCTTTTCCTCTGGGCATATTTTATTGTATTGGATTCAGAGGTTTCACTTTTACTTGATTAAATTATTATTAAGGCTTTGATTGGATCTTTCATGGGTGGTGACTCACAGAGAAAACTACACAGCAGAGCAGAGGAGTTAGTTGGAGTTTTGATGCTGGAGTTTTGAGCTGGAGCCTGGGAAGTAAGCACACAAAGTTGCAAAGCAGCTGAGCCCAGAGATAATCAAGCCTAGGGAGAAAGACAGAACCAGTCACCTGATAGTTTACAGCTGGCGTTGTGGAGAGAGCAGTGCAGCTGAGTCCAGAATAAAACAAGCTCCAGGAAGAAAGGAACCCAGGAAGCCTGAACTCTTGGCAGACGTTGGCAGCCATCTTGCTCCAACACATGGCAACAGACTTTGGTGAGGGAAGTAACTTATGCTTTATGGCCTGGTAACTGTAAGCTTCTACCCCAAATAAATATCCTTTATAAAAGCCAACAGATTTCTGATATTTTGCATCAGCACCCCTTTGCCTGACTAATACACCAAGGAAAAAAGAGAATGTTCAAATTACTAAAATCAGAAATGAAATTGGGGATATTCTCACCAACCTCACAGAAATACGAAGGATCAAAAAACAATACAATGAACAATTGTATGCCAAGAAATTAGATAACCAAGATGAAATGGACTAATTCTAGAAACTACCATAACTGACTCACAGGGAAACAGAAATTTGAAAAGACCAATAATGAGTAAAGAGATTCAATCATTAAAAACACACCAACAAAGAAAATCCAGAACCAGATGTATTCATTGGTGTAGTCTAACAAACATTTAGAGAGGAATTAACAACAATCCTTCCCAAGCTCTTCCAAAAATTAGAAAAGGAGAAAACACTTCATAACTCATTTTATGAAGCCAGTATTACGCAGATACCAAAGCCAGATAAAGATATCACAAGAAAATTAACTATAGACAATATCCCTTATAAAGAGATTTATATTTATGTTTTTTTTGAGATTTATCTCAGGAATGACAAGGTGCATCAACATTCAAAAGTCAATCATGTGATACACCACATTAATAAAATGAGGGGGGAAACACTTGATTATGTCAACTGATGCAGAAAAAAGCATTTGACGTAATGTAACACAATTTCATGATAAAAAAAAAAAAAACATGCAACATTTTTTCAACAAATTGTGCTGGAAAAACTGGACACCCATGTGTAAAAGAATGAAAATGGACCACTACATCACACCATATACAAACGTTAACTCAAAATGGATCAATGACCTAAATATAAGAACTAAAACTACAAAACTTTTGGAAGAAAACGGAAATATCTTCAGGACCTTGTGTTAAGCAATGGAGTCTTAGACTTAATACCAAAAACACAAGCAACAAAAGAAAACAGTAAAATGGACTTTGTAAAACTTAAAAACTTTTGTGCATCTAAGGACATTATCAAGAAAGTGAAAATACAACTTATCAGCGTGGGAGAAAATATTTAGAAACAATATATCTGATAAGGGCTTAATATTCAGAATATATAAAGAAATCCTACAACTCAACAAGAAAAAGAGAAATAACCTAATATTTAGGGAAATGCAAATCAAAACCACAATGAGATACCACCTTACATTCAATAGAATGATTATTATTAAAAGAACAGAAAATGAAAGGTGCTGGCAAGGATGCAGAGAAACAGGAAACTAAAACATTGTTGATGAGCATGTAAAATGGTGTGACCACTGTGGAAAATAGTTTGATGGCTCCTCAGAAGTTAAACATAGAAATACTATATGACCAGCAATCCAACTTTTAGGTATATACACAAAGAATTGAAAGCAGGGACGCAGACAGATATTTGTACAACAAGACTAACGGCAGCGTTATTCAAAATATCCAAAGCATGGAAACAACACAAATGCCCATCAGCAAATGAATGACTAAACCAAATACTATATATATATATATACACACACACAATGGAATATTATTTAACCTGTATTCATCAGCCAAAGGGGTGCTGATGCAAAATACCACAAATCTGTTGGCTTTTATAAAGCGTATTTATTTGGGGTAGAAGCTTACAGTTACCAGGCCATAAAGCATAAGTTACTTCCCTCAACAAAATCTATTGCCATGTGTTGGGGCAATATGGCTGCCAACATCTGCCAAGAGTTCAGGCTTCTTGGGTTCCTCTCTTCCCAGGGCTCTGTTTCTCTCTGGACTCAGCTGCTGTGCTCTCTTCACAAGGCCAGCTGTAGACTCTCAGGCAAATGGCTCTGTCTCTCTTCCTGGGGCTTCTGCCATGTCTAAGAAGCCATCTCTATTACTTTGCATTCTTCTCCTGTATGTTCAGTTCTCAGGCTCCAGCTCAAAACTCCCAACTCTGTCCTTTCCCATGTCTTTTCTCTGTGAGATCCTGCCCACCAAGGGGCAGGGACTCAATGCCCTACTGATGTGGCCCAATCAAAGTCCTAATCATAATTTAATCAATTAGAAGTGATACCTCTGACAGATCAGTTTACAAATATAATCCAAAAGTATTTTTGGAATTCATAAACAATGCCAAATTGCTACACAACCATAAAAAATAATGAAGTTCTGATACATGCTACTAAATGGATGAGGCTTAATACATCATGTTGAATGAAATAAGTCATACACAAAGGAACAGATATTGAATGATTCCATTTACATAAAAAACCTAGAATAGGTAAAATCACAGAGACTGAGTTGGTTTCCTAAGGTTACTGTAACAAAATACCACAAATTGGGTTACTTAAACTAACAGAATTTTTCCCCTCACAGTTCTAGGGTCTAGAAGTCTGAAATCCAGTTGTTCACAGAGCCATGCTCCCTCAAATACCTGTAGAGAATACTTATTTCTTGACTCTACCTAGCTTCTTGTGGTTCACCACCAATCTTTGGCATTGTTTGGCTTGCAGTGAGGCACTTCAAGCTCAATCTCCATCATCACATGACATTATTCCACACACACACCACCTCATCAACCTTTCTTATAAGCATACAAGTCATATTGGAGTAAGGGCCCATCCTACTCCAGTATGACCTCATTTTGATTTAACTAATTAAATCTACAATGACCCTATTCCAAATAAGGTCACATTCTGAAGTATATGGGTCAGGACTTCAAAAATATCATTTTGGGGGCATAGTTAAAATCATGACAGAGACAGAAAGCACACTAGTGGTTGCCAGGGGCTGAGATGAGCCAGGAATGGCAACTGATTGTTTTATGGGTATGGGATTTCCTCTTGGGATGATGAAGATTTTTTGGAACTAAATATAGATAAAAATTATGCAACATTGTGAATGCAAAGTGTCACTGAATTCCATATTTGGAAGTGGTTAATTTTGTATTGTGACAATTTTACCTCAATAAATAATATGAATTGCATATCTATAAATAATAATCAGCAAACATCATTAGAAATTGAAATTTTAAAACATCATTTACACCCAGTCACTAAAGTACAAATATTACCTGACCTCACTGATATGATCCAAGCATATTGAGCAGACTCACAGAGCTAAAGTCTGGAATATAGGTTATCAGGAGACAGAAAGGGAGCAGAGTGTGGTGAGCTGGTGCCCAATATAGGCAAAACCCATGATAAGGTTGAAAGAGTGTGGTTTGGCAGTGGATCGGGGTGATGGTGGTACAGGGATGTGATTGGGGTAGAGGTGCTGGAATGTGAGGATGAGCAGAGTGAAGTGGGTTGGGTGGGCTATCCATGAAACTGGGGTGAGGGCTGGAAGAAGGAACAGGTGAACTCTGGGGATTTGTAGGTCTGTGGTTGAAACTATAATGGTGGGAATGTTCCTTTGGCAAATATGGCAGGGAAGGATCACTGGTACAGAGCGTTAGTGGTGGGGTGATATGTGGGAAAGGGTGAACCTGGGGCATGCTTCTGTGAAATATGAATGTGTTCATCTTGTAATAGGGTGTCATCTCAGTGGCTGGAGACCCACACAATAAACAAGAAAATATTAAACTTCCATTCTGAGGAGTCCTGCTGCATTCTCAAATAGAAGACAAGAATCTCTCAACTACATAAGCAGTGCCTAATAAAAGAAAACAGACTAGTATGTCATGCCCTTAATATGAATGCATGCAACTATGAATCTATGAACCTTATTCTTGAAAAATTGAAACTTACTAGTTGCCATAGGTTCTGAGGGGAGGGGGAGAAAAGAATGTGTGAACCAAGGGTATTTTGGGGGACATTGGAATTGTCCTGCATGATCTTGCATTGACTAGATACAGGACATTATACATTTTGTTAGAACCTATAAAAGTATACGGTGCAAAATGTAAACCATAATGGAAACCAGTGACCATAGTTAGTAGCAATGCTTCAATATTTGTCAATCAATTGTAACAAATGTACCACACTTATGTAGGATGTTATTGGTTGGGGAGGATGTGGGGAATAGGGGGGCATACAGGAAGCTCCTATATTTTCTAGGTCACTTTTCTGTAACCTAAAGCTTCCTGGAAAATAAAGAAAAAAAATATAAGATGCTGAGGGTACGTACAGAAGAAATTGTCAATATTCATAAAAGATTATAGATCTTACAGTGATGAAATGCACAATGCAAAAAAATTTTTCATTTTTTTATTTTAATTTTATTTTTATTATTATTTTTTGGCATTTTTTATGGAGAGGTTTTGGATTACAGAATATTTGCAACTGTGACAGAGCAGGATTACTGGTGAGGGGTGTCAGTGGTGGAGGGATGTGTGGGGAGGGGTACACCTGGGGCATGCCTCTAAGGAATATGAATGTGTTCATGTGGTCATGAGTTGTTGTCTCAGTGGGTAGAGACTCACAAAATAAATGAAGGAATATTGAATTTCCATACTGGGGAGCCCTGTTACAATCTCTAATAGAGTAGCAAGAATCTCTAGAGTACATGGACAGTGCCTAGAGAAGGAAGACAGACCAATATACCAGGCCCTTGATATTGATGATTGTACTTATGAACCTCATTCATGTGAAATTGAAACTTATCCTAGTAATATATATTTCCTAAGAGTTACCTCCCGAAAGCCTCCTTGTTGCTCAAATGTGGTCTTTCTCTAAACCAAACTCAGCATATAAACTCATTACCTTCATTCCAGTGTGGGACACCACTCCCAGGGATGAGCCTCCCTGGCACTGAGGGATTATTACCAAGTGCCAACTAGTGATGCATTTGGAAAAAGACCTTGATCAAAAGAGGGAAATATTAAATGCAAATGACTTTTTATGGCTAAGAGATTTCAAAGTGAGTCAGGAGGTCATTCCAGAGGTTACACTTATGCACATCTCAGAAGGATATCACTGACTGCCACAGTAAATAGTGCCTCAACCAGGGGTGCTCCTAAGGGCTCAAGAGACAGGAGCAGACAACCCCAGGAAATCAGCTCCCTGCTGGTGGGCCTAACCTTGGAATATATGATAACCTATCTCCCCAAGGTATCAGAGTTAGATTCTGGTTCTTCTGCCCCTTTTATTTGAACCTATAATTAGTACTATACCCATTAAATATATGTCCCAGAGACTTAAATCATCCAACTGTTCATATGTTGGTTGAGCCCTAATTCTAAACAGAGTTATAGCCAATACCTATTCTCCAGTTCATCGGACTCATCCAGGACAACTAACAAAAAGATGATGATGGACAACACCTACCCAAAAAACAAAGAGTATCTATAACAACAAATAAAATAATTCCATCTATCTGCCCTATGGGGTCTAAGCACCCTTGCAATCAGAAGCAAAGTGGGCATCACCCATCCTTAAATCCTCAAGATTGAGGAATGAACAAATGTAAGATTGGAATGCAACTATGGACTAAAGCAGACATTATTCTAGTAATGGAAGAACTTGTAACATTGATATAAAGACAGTGGTCACCAGAGGTTCTGAGGGGAGGGAGAAGGAAACATAGGTGTAACATAGGGCATCTTGGGGACATTGAAATTGTTCTGCATGATATTGGAATGACAGATACAAGCCATAATACATTTTGTCAAAACCTATGAAATTGTGCAGTGCAAAGTCTAAACTATAACATAAACTATAGACCCTGGATAGTAGCAATACCTCAATATATGTCTATCAATTGTAACAAATGTACCACACTAATGAAAGATGTTGTTAATGGGGGAAAGTGTGGGAGGGGAAGAAGTTGGGTATATGGGAATCCCCTATATTTTTGATACAATATTTATGTAATCTAAAGCTTCTTTAAAAATAAAGAAAAAAAATTTTAGAAAACAAACATCATTTACAATAATATCAGAAACATGTAATGCTAAGGATAAATTGTATAAAATATATGCAAGAATGATGAAAGCTAAAATGTTGAGAGAATTTAGAAATGACCAAAATATATGGAGAGTTACATTATGCTCATGTATCAGAAGACTCAATATTATTAAAATGAAAGCTTTCTCTAAAAAAAAAAAAAAAAAAGATAGCTTTTTCTAACTTGTTCTATAGATTAAATGCAATGCCAATCAAAATCAAAGCAGTGTTCTACTTCTAGAATGGCAGCATGAGAGTCTCTGTAGACTTTGTTCACCTAAGACAAACATAACTGGGAAAAATATACAAAAATAACCATTTAAAATCTCTGGAAATTTTTTCAAAGGCATACACAAATGAAGAAATAGTCATTCCAGGAAATATAATAAAACTCATTAAGAACAGATAGAGTTTTTAGCATTTGAGCCACAACCTCCTCTTTCCCTCCCCAATCTCAGCCCCAAAGTGAAAGAAATTCCATTCCAAATAGATATAGTCAATTTCATAGTGTTCCCTAACCTCATAGCTCCCAGTTGAGGACTTCAATATCTTCTCAGAAGGGCAGGCCACCTGCACTACTCATCTCTTTTGCAGAGGCTGAGATCCCAGCAGTTATAGCCAAGAAGTCAGGAACTTCTTTCTTCCACTAAATCCACACTTGTAGAATAAAGACACTACCTCAGGCATGGCATGCCAAGAACACCGGGGCCCTGATTGTTGTCTTTTCAACTCACTCATAAGGCAGAGGTTCCATGTCAGGAGCGGCAAACCGAGAAGACAAGAGGATAGTGCCACTGTACAGCTCCTAGCTCATAAAGCAGAAGCGTCACTCAGAGAAGCAGGACAGCTGTCCCTTCCCCCAACTCTACAGATGTGTCTCAGAGATTTGCCTAGGGGTAGAGGCAGGCCATAAGAACAGAGAGCTCAGAAGCTCTCCACAAAGGAAATTTCTTTATTTAAACCAGATGACGGGAATACACAATCCAAAGGGTTCTCTTGAAAACAATGGAGAGCTTGGTAATGAATAATTTAGAGAATGCTGGTAGCTTCATGAAAGCAACAAGCTAAACCACAGGCCAACTAGTTATCAGACAGAAACCAGGGGTAAAGATAACTAAGAAGAGCCTTTCTCAGGACAGAAAGAACTTCAAAGTCTGGCCTCAAACCTACCCATGCAAAGAAAATTAAATTTAATTGGATCAGACTCTGGAGTGATTTATGACCCCAGAGCATTATCAAAAACAACAGAGCAATCAAGCAGCAATTACTGGAGGCTATCAGCAGGGTATGAATACCAACAGAGGGATACAGCTTAACAGAGAGATCAGGGAAAGAGAAGGTCAAAAATAGTCCTGCTGAAATCGCTACCAATCCATGTGACAGTGCACATGCCCAAGGCTATGTCCTCTGAGAGGAGACATCAAAGGCTTCACACTCCAGAGGATAAAGATTTCACTAAAATATACAGCCAGCCAGTAATGAAAACAAAAAGCAAACAAGAAAAACAAGCCCCACAGAAGGGGAGATTTTTATCCAGATTTTCTACAATATATTATTTAAAATATTCAGTTTTCAACAAAAAACTATGTGACATGCAAAGAAGAAAGAAAGTGTGATTCATACATGGCAAAACACAGAGAGCAAAACTGCCCATGAGATGACCTGATTATTGGAGTTAACAAATTAACAAATCTATAAGCAGCTATTATAAATATGTTAAAGGAACTAAAGGAAAGCATGCTTAAAAATTTAAAGGAAGTTATGATAATAATGTCTCATTAAACATAGACTATCAGTAAAGAGATAGATTTTATAAAATAGAACCAAATGGAAATTCTGGAGTTGAAAATGACAATGACTGAAATGAAAACACACTAGATCTGAACTGGCAGAAGAAAGAATGAGTGATCTTAACTATAAATTGAAAGAGTTAATGCAATCCAAATAACAGACCAAGGTGATAAAAGAAGAAAGAATAGACTTCAGAGAAATTTCAGGCAACATTAAGAACTCCAACATATGTGTAATAGGAGTACCAGAAAGAGAAAGGAGAGAGAAAACAGATTAGAAATATTTGAATAAATAATGCCTAAAATCTCAAATTTGCTGAAAAATGTCCATCTATAAATCCAAGTAGTTAAACCTTAAAGGGATCCACATACAGACATATCATAGCAAAAAAAAAAATGCTGAAGGAAAAAGACAAAAAGAAAATCATGACGCAACAAGAGAAAAATAATTTGTCATATACAAAGAAACCCTAATAAGATGAATACTTGCCTTACATCAGAAACAACAGAGGCAAGAAGGCAGTGGGATTGCATATTCAAAGTGCTCAAGGAAAAACATTCTCAACCAAGATTTCTATATCCAACAAAACTATCTTTTAAAAATAAAGGTGAAATAAAGATATTCCAGATAAACAAAAACAGAGAATTTATTGCTAGCCAACCCACCTGTAATGAAATACTAAAAGAAGTTCTTCAGTCTGACATCACATAAACATAGAGTGTAATTCAAATCCACACTGAAAAACAAGATCACTAGTAAAGGTTACCATACAATAATAAAAGACAGTATAAATGTACACTTCTTCTTAGCCCTAGATAAATGCAATTTAAAACCACAATGAGATAGCACTATGCAACGTTAATGTGAGCAAAATGATAATACAAAAATACTGACAATATCAAGTACTGGTGAGGATGCAGAGTAAGTAGAACACACATACATTGATGAGTGTAATGCAAAATGGAACAGCTTCCTGGGAAGAAAGTTTGACTCTTTCTTATTAAGTTATAGATGCACTTATCATAAGACTCAGAAACATTTACCTGGTGAATTGAACACATGTTCACACAAAGATCTGTATGCAAATATATATAGCATTCCTACTCATTTTTATGGAGAATTGGAAAAAATCCAAATATCCTTCCCTGGGTGAATAAATAAACACTCTGTGTCACCTCCATAAAATGGAACACAACTCAGCCACAAAAAAGAACAAAACTATTGATACGTACAACCACATGGGTAAATCTCATAGGAATCATTCTGAGTGAAAGATGCCAATCTTAAAATTTTGCATACTACATGATGCCATTTATGTGATATTCCTGGAAAGACAAAGCTATAGTTATGGAGAAAAGGTCAGAGATTGCCATGAGTTAAAGGTGTATAGAGGATGTGACTACAAAAGAATAGCATAAGGGGATTTGGGGAGATGATGGAACAGTTCTGTATCTTGATTGTGCTGGTGGTTATGCAAATGTACATGTATGTAAATTCAAGTACACATTATAAGGGACAATTTTACAGAAGGTTAATTTAGAAAATTAAAATAAAGAATAAACACTATTAAGGTGTACTATTTCCATGCAGGGATGTAAAAGGATAACAAGTATTGCTCTCACCCTCACAAAAATAAAAAGCAGAAGAAACTGCAAGTTCATGACTTGTCATCAGGCCATCAGAGAACTGAAAGGTCACAAGGCAATTGAAAATCACAACATATAAGGAACAATACTTGCCTGCTGAGAGAAACAGGGCTAGAGCACTTGCAGATGCAGCTAGAAATCAGTGGGAATAATTCAACTAGAGTACTGAGCAAATTTGTGGAGGCTGAGTGTCGGCTGGTGAGAGAGTGTGGAGCCCTAGGGCAAAGTGAGGGGCAGCACAAATACAGGGAGAGTTCATATCATATTGCAGATTTTTTCCAACATGGACCTCATCAGTCACTCTTGAAAAGATTGTTGAGAGTCCTCAGAAAGCATCTTTCTTATGCAGGCCTGAGAAAGAGGAAGAGGGGTTACTGCAGGAGGGGCTTAAAATTCCATCTGAATCCTTATCTCCTATTTTACCTTAAAAAATTTATAATAAAGTCTTAATCTGTAGGGGAAAGGCAACAAACAATTTCACACTAAGGGTATTCGTGGAAACTTAATGAGGCTGAAGAAAAAGAAAAGAAAAAGGTCTCTATCCCTGATGGAAGGGCAGGTGTAATGCTCATCCCAGACAAGAACACTAAAAATGCTACACACCTAAGACATAGGGACACGGAGCCTGCCTCAGACTGAGGCTAAATAAAGAAACAGTGAACATCCTCCTATCTTTCCCCACCAGGATAGCAAGCACTGAGTAACTAGTAACTAGTAGCTAGTGGGATACAGCTTAGAAAGTTGCAAGAGCATTGAGATACAACCTCAAAGAGGCACAGTATAAAGGGAAGACCCAAAGTGGGGCCGACAGTGAGAAAAAAATGCTCGTAAACAAGCTCCCACCCTAAATGCAAGGACTTTGAAGCCTGTGGCACACTGAGGGTAAACATAGTAACAACAAAGTTAAATTCAGCTCAACACCTAAGTATATTAACTTAAACCCAACTCTAAAGTCCCCTCAGAATGAAGGGTATGCATATTTCCAAACAGGAAAGTTATTTACCTCGGTTTCCAGTATCTTACATCAGCTGGTCACATTTCAACAACAACAACAACAAAAGACAAAGAGGCAAGAAAAAAATAGCACACTACCAAGGTAAAAGATAATCCACTGAACCAGGATCAGGTATGACAGAGATGTTAGAACTGTTTGATAGAGACTTTGAAGGAAGACTAACTGATGTGCTAAAGGCTCCAAAGGAAAAGATGGCAAACATGCTGGATCAGGGGGTGATTTCAGCAGAGAGATTTTTTAAAGAGAAGAAGAAAACAAACAAACAAACAAACAAAAAATAAAAATGGAAACGCCAGAAGTGAAAAAGACAAATAGCGATGTGTTCAACAGGTTCATCTGTAGAACTGAAACAGTGAAGGAAAGAAAAATACAATGAATTGAAGATAGAACAATAGAAATTAGTGAAACTAAAACACAGAGGAAGAGGAGTGGGAAAGAAAACAGTAAAGCATTCAAGAGCCATGGAAAAACATCAAAAGGTCTATTAAAAAAAAAAAAAGAAAATCAGAATCCCAGGAGAATAGAGAAAAAGGCAGAAAAAATATTTCAGGAGATAATGGCCAAGAATATCTAAATTAGTTACAGCCACAGTTTTAACAAGCCCAGAAAACACTGAAAAGGGTAAATATCAAAACAACAATGTTAACAATGAAAAAAAAAATCATATTTAAAATGTTACAAGCAAAAACAGAAACCCTTCAAGGCAACCAGAGGAAAAAGATTCCTTATACACAGAGAAACAAAGATAGAAACAATTACAGCAGACTTCTTATAAGAAACAAATACATCAGAAGAAAATGGAGTAAGATATTAAAAATGTTCAAGAAGGATAAGGAAGGGGAGGGAGAGAAAAAAGAGGAGAAAAAAGGGAGGAGGGGGGGAGAAGGAAAAAGAAAACTTAACCCGGAATTTTACATCTAGAAGAAAATATATATCAAAAAGCTTCAGAAATAAAGACTCTCAGAACAGCTGAAGTCAAGAGACATCCTTGCTGCAGACCTACTCTGCCAAAAAGAAAAAGAAAAAATTAGAGGAAGTTTATAAAATAGAAGAAATAGGATATCAGACTGAAACGTGGATCTATCAAAAGAAATGAAGAGTACTGTAAATGGCATAAATGAAGGTAAAATGAAACCATTTCTTTTTATTTACTCTGAAAGATAACTGTCTGGCAAACCTTTTCTCTAAAAGGCCAGGGAGTAAATATTTTGCGCTTTGTGGGATAGACAGTCTTTCTTGCAATTAACAATTCTGTGAAATAAGCCACAGACAATCCATAAATGAAAGTGCATGGCTGTGTTGCAATAAAACTTATTTACAAAACCAACCCAGGAATCATATTTGGTTGACTCCTGATCAAAAGGAAAAATAGAAGCAATGTATTGTTTATTTATAGAAAATGTAAAAGTAAAAGGTATGCCAAAAATACACAAAGGGCAGGAAGGAGGAATTGAGAACATATTTTTGGTAACATTTTCACACTAAAAATTAAGTGGTATATTATTATTTTAAGGTAGACTCGGTGATTAAGGATGAATATTGTAAACTTTTTTAATAAAGAGATAAGAATAATTTTAAAAATATGAGAGATAAAATGGAATTAAAAAGAAATGCTCAATCAACACAAGAGAAGGCAGAAAAAGAAAAAAACAAGAAACAACGTATTGAACAAAAAGAAGACAACTAAAAAGATGGTAAATGTTAATCCAACTATACAAATAATGATATTAACTGTGAATCATCTAAATACTAATTAAAAGACAGGGGTTGTGAGATTGGATGAAAAGCAAGACTAAACTATGTTGACTAATAAAAATGCACTTTAAATGTAAAGACATACAGAAGATAAAAGTAAAAAGATAAAAAATATATATATACCATGCAAACACTAACCAAAAGAAACCTGGACATGGTACATTTTGCATTATATTATATTATATACAATATAATATATGATATAATATATCATATTATATCATTACACTTTTTAAAGCAGACAAGCATACTTTAGATCAAGGATAATCAAAACATGGTAAATGATAGAATTCAATTCTCCACGGAGACATTATCCTAAAATGTATGTACCTAAAAAGAGAGCTTCAAAATAAATGAAACAAAACTGATAGATTCTAGAGGAAAAATAGACAAATTCACAATTTTATTTAGACTTCAATACTCTTCTCTCAATAGTTGATAAAATTAAGAGACAAAAAATCAACATGGATATAGGGGATCTGACGAACATTGTCTACCAACATTGCATAATTAACATTTATAGAACATTCTTCCCCAAAGCATCAGAATACAGATTCTCTTCAGGTACACAAGGAACATGCACCAAGGTGAACCATATTCTGGACTAAAAAACAATACCTAACATGTTTAAAAGAATAAAAATCATAATTTGGCACAAACTATCAAAACTAAGAATGTAAACTATTATATAAATTGAATAAAATATAAATTGAATGGAATTTTATCTATTAAAGAAATTGAACTTGTATTTAAAATCCTTCCAACACAGGAAACTGCTGGCCAAGATGGTTTCACCATTGAATTATACTTATTGCAGCTCCAGACACTAAGTTTAATTTGATCAAGAAAAAAGGAACAAATTTCTATCTGACATACAGATGGAAGATCCCAGTCCCATCGTGCCCACATAGAAAATATCCTATAGGCCATCTACAGGAGGTTCATTGAGTTTTCTAAGGTAAATGTGAACATACAAATATAAGGGCCACCTTTAGCAAACATAATATAATACTTTATTTATTATGAAGAACCATATTATAAATTTACTGGATAACCGTATACCCACATGAACTTGAAATGCATGACTTTGGAATGTTATTAATGTATTTGATCTTTTTGTTTTAAATGAACTTGGGAATTATAACCAGAAATTTTACATTTTAAGAACAACTTATATGAGGTGTCGGGACACTACAGCTCACAGGCTAAATCTGGCCTACTCTCTCTCATTGTAAATAAAGTTTTATTGAAACATAATCACTCCCATTTATTTATGTGTGCTTAGATGCTTCCATGCTAGAACAACAGAGCTGAGTGGTCACAACAGAGATTGTACAGCTTGCAAGACCCAAAATATTTACTATCTGGTCCTTTACAGAAAACAAAAATTGTTGACCCCTGACTCTTATATGTGTGGTGGTAGAAAAAAGGAATTAGAGAGTGGAAAGGAAACTGTGGGGAATAAGTAGTCCAAATTGTCTTTCTGGGTTTCATTGAAAGGAAAAGAAGAGAGAGTATGAAGAAAACTGTATCACATGGTTACTACACATAATACCCTTTCATCCTGTGCTACACTAAAAAGATAGATTTAAAGGTATTATTTAGCATCTGAAAGAGAGTCTAGAGGTCATTTAGACCTTGGACAAATACCCCAAACCCTGTTGAGTTCTCATTTCATCCAAGCTATATAGGATTATAATATATTTTTACCAGATTACTATCAGGCCAAAAGGAAATAAATGGTGTTTGAGAAAACATTTTCTAACCCTCAGATCCTACCACAAGTAGGCTTTCAATATGTTTGTTGCATGAATGTTAGTTGTCAAAACCCCCTTACATTACGGAAGAGAAAACCAAGGCAGGAAGAGTAGACGGATTGGGCAGTGTTTCACTCCTTGAAGTGAATATGGATTGGTGCTGCTCAAATGGCAATATCAAATCTAACTGACTTTTCTCAGCATATGCATGAACAGAATAGGTACAGTTTCTGTTAAACTATAGACTGCATCCCCAAGTCTAGTTTTAACCCTTAAAACCTTCAGAAAAGACTGACAGAAAAGAATGTACCTCAATCACTATCCAGAAAAAGGGCAATTGATATATGCTCCTCAGTGAAAAGGATATTTTCATCTTCATAAACTTCGTATCTATAGTGCCTATAGTGCCTGTGGCTTGCAGGAGACACTCAATTGTTTGTTAAATGAATTATATTTTTCTCCCTTGAATGGTCCCTTCCCTTCAATCTTATAAACAAAATGTAAGTGAATAAAGGACTTTAAAAATTACGTCTTTCAAGCAAACTCTTTAAAACCTTTATGGAAGTTCAAAAACATTTTAAAGTATTTTAATTTGTTTTGTTCTTTCTGTACTCGATGCCAAAGGCATGATGTTGCCTGCCTCTGCTTGCTTACAGGTAGAGAGGCAACCTGAATCCACCTAATGGAGGATGACAAGAGATAGGTGAGAGAAAGTATGAGAGGGAGATGTTCTTTCAGAACCAGATTTCACTTCAATTTGCCCCAAGTCTCTCTCTCGGGGTGGAGTGGCAGCTCAGCTCTGACTCTGCTCGCTACGGTAGCAATCAATCCTAAAAGAGAGGAGTGTGCCAACAATCTGTGGGTGGTAGAAACTGCCAGACCTCAGGAACCCACAGTGGCCCCTCTACTTGAGCCCGATTCTGTCTGAATCATTTTTGTTCCCAAGGGCTGCTAACTTTAGATTGGTAAAAGGTAGCTAGCATATCAATCCTTATTAAACCATGGTGGCTTGAGTAACTCGAAAATCATTTAGATTCCTATTATTAGCAGTAGTTGGTAAGTATTTACCCATGCAAAATAGTAAGCAGACACCTAGAAGCCTCCTAGGGGGTCACTTAAGTGGAATACCGATGAAAAATCTTCATTGAAGCAGAAATTCCAGTCTTTGGCAGTTATGAAAGGTTTTATTCTAAACAGTTTTCACCCCCTGAACTGTAGGACAAAAATGAATAGCAAAAATAGAGTATAGCATGTGGACAAAGCTCAGGGAACTTTAAAACGAAAACAGGGGCAAATGGTAATACTGCAACCATTAAATGGGATTTGTAGGCAAGAGACCTATCTTCAGAAAAGTAAAATAAATTGGTTTACTTCTCTTAATTTGGGAGCATTTACTATAAGAAAATAAATATTAAAATTTTATTATCGAATGAATAATTATATTAAATTTTATTTTATTAAAAAATAAAATAAGACAACATTTTTGGAATTTTTTTTTTGGAAAACAATCAGCCATTGGCCATAATCCAACCACCCAAATTTTATTTTTGTATATTGCTTTATAGTCCATGTCTCTAAGTGTGCATATTCACATCAGCAACAATTACTGAATACATATATACTTTATGATTCTTCCATGATTAACTCAATATGAATTTAAATCTGAGCTGTTTTCCTGAGAAGAAACTTTTTGGATTGGAAATTCTTTAGAGTACTGAAAGGTTAGTTGTATTTTTAAAATCCCAATAACAGTGGCTACTCCCTACCTTTCTACCCTGATGTCAGAATGACACCACACCGAGATCATTTATTTTCACTTTTATCAAATATCAGGGGGAAAATAAGTGAATGTGTTTCTTAAGGCCACTGCACAGGTGGGTGTGGTTGGCATTCCCTGGCATGGGTTTCCTAGTAAGGTGGCATGCCAAGGTCTTAGGGCTAAAAGTAATTATATCCAATGTAAGTTTGTTATTCTTTGCCACTTAAAATTGTCTTTTCAAAGAAGGATTTGAATCTACATATGTATAAACTACTTCAAGAACAAAAGTCCAAGAAGTACAAGATAAATGATTTATTCAGCTTTCAAATGCAAAGTGAAAGTAAGAAAATATTGAATAGGAGTCAGAGGAAAACACATTGGTGTTTCTAGGTAAGAAAAGTTACCTTGTTTACATGGAAAATAGGTGGGCAGTAGAGTAGTTATTGAGCATTGAATTTTGCCTCTTATGTGTTACCGTTTTCTTCTAGCGTGTTCATTATATCCTAAGGGGTGAGGGACCTTTCAATATATTGCTATTGTGTATCAAACTACATCATTTGTATAAAATTACTTAATTTGGATAAGTGACAATGTTTTATAAAATGAAAAAAAACATTTTTTTTCACATACTGGTTGCTGGGTTAGAATATCCCTTCAATAGAATATTGTTAATATGTTTGCAGTTAAGTTTAATTGAAGTTGGGCAAAGTAGTTTTATATACACTTACACACATATACTATAAACATACATGTTATTCTCTATATATTATTTAGCATAAGGTTCATATTCTTTACATGAACAAGTTCATTTTAAATTGGTATTCCTTGACAGCCCTAAATTTCTTGCTAAGGACTTCATGACTTTCTCAAGGGTTTTGGTTTAAACCAACTAAGATTTAATGATAGCTTTGTAAACTTTTATTTTTATTTACCTGCTTTCCAAATATTTTTATTTTAAATATTTTGATTATATTCCTTAAATAACAATAACTGGTATGTAGTATCCAAAATGTGCTACACCAAGGATGGTTCCCTCTCTGGGTCCTTACAATTTGTGTAAGTTACATTTATTATGCCATTAATATGACACACTTTTCACTCTAATTAGATGCAGATGTGACTGACTATTATGTGTATGGTTTTTGTTCTTTTCAGATCTAGTTTTAACATGTTCCAAAATATGCCCCCTTAAGGACAAAACTGTAATCTCTTTTAATTAGAAAATTTCTATCCAAATGTTGTAACACTGTAAGATTCTCAGCATCAATGGGATTTAAAAGATAGAGACAAACTGGACTCGTGAATATAAGTCTTCACTTTGAGGCCACCAAAAGCTCCTCCCTTCTTTGTGTTCACACCCTTGAAAGATTTGCAGGCAGTTATCATGTTCCCACTTAGTCATTGCTTAGCCAAGCTATACATGCGCTTTTAATTTTTTTCATACAGTAAGTCAAACCCTTCTTTTACATTTTCTCTGAACTCTCTCCAACACTTCTATATATTTTAAAAATAGCATTCTAGTGTTGACAATATGTCCATTGATTTCTATTTCAGAAAGCTTTTAATGGAGACCAAGCCACATGCTGGGTTCTTTTGACAGAGCTTATTTCAGAGGAGATGTGTAAATAATAGCATTATTATTACTACAAATTGTCATTTGGCCAAGTAACAAAGAAGGGATATAGGGATGCTTCATTTCACTTACTCATCTACCTTTGTGGGTTATTGGGACAGATGATTTCAAATGTGACATTTAATTTTTTATTTTTTTTTTCCTTTCCCCAAATATAAGTTGGGGAAATAATCGGTTCTATTCTAGTTGATAATATTCTCCAAATGTCCCTTCAGTAACTTTGTTGTTTGTCCAGTTTTATAGATGGCAGTCTAAAGTTTCTAAATCATTACGTTCACATCCACTTATCTCTAGGCCTCCTCACATTTTATGCAAACTCGAGGTCATGATTTTTCAATGAAATTGATGCATGGTACCTTGATCCATCAAGAGAATTTGAAACCTTACTTAGCAAAGGAAAGGGGAATTGCTATTCCACTGCCCCTCATTTTTTAAGAAACAGGAAACACAAGTTGCTCTACTTTCTGCCTCATTCCCTCCCCCAAGGAATTCCAGGTTTTTCTAATAGTGCATAAGTAGTACACCATCTCTAGTACTATTTCAAAATATATACCAAAGACATACTGGTCCAGTTTTCATGGCTGTGTTTGCTAATCAGCCTCAGTCATCTAGTGCATAGAGAGATGAGGAAGCATAACAAGGAGGCAAGAGTGGACACTTTCATGAAAATTCAGTGTTAGTGAGTGAGAGGTTGGGACTTTCCTCTTCCTACAAGAACTGATTTCATTGATATAAAAGACAGTGGCTCTAAAACACTCTTCCCAAAGATGTATAATTATTATTAACATTACTACCCTATATTTGCCCAGAAAGAAAAGTGAATCAAAGAGCTTAAATCACTTAACAAAATCTCTGTTGATGAAAAGAGTTGCCACACATCTCTGAAACAGGCACGAGCACATTGGAGACCTCATCTTACTAACACACTGGTATTCATAGATAAAATACTCTCAGAATCTATGATGAAGCCTGCATTGCTAATCAAAGTAATTATAATTGAAGGAAAATGAACAGGAAAACTGAGATTAATTAGTGAGAGAAGAGTAAACCAACTGAAAAAATAAAATTGGAAACATTAATAAGGAGGATGTAGCTGGTATGTGTGTGTGGTGGTGGTGTAGTGGGGGAAGGGTTATCTAATGGCAGTATTTGACAAATTCCTATATGCAGAATTTTGATGCAGGAAAGCAGGACATTCAATTTACTATCTGAAATTTTCAGTTTTTATTGAAATGTTTTGGTTATATATACATAGTCAAATATTATTTTTCTAGCATAAAAATGTCTTAGTCAGCCAAAAGAGTGCTTATGCAAAGTACCAGAAATCTGTTGGCTTTTATAAAGGGTATTTATTTGGGGTAAAAGCTTACAGTTACAAGACACTAAAGAGTCAAACTCAAGGGTACTTCCTTACCAAACTCTATTGCCACATGTTGAAGCAAGATGGTGGGTGACATCTGCAAGTGTTCAGTCTTCCTCTTCTCTCTTAAGGCTCCATGGGTCCAGCTTCTTCCAATCTCAGCTTTAGGCTGGCATAGGGCTCATCTTTCTTCCCGGGGTACATTTCTTTACAGGCTCAGCTGCTCTGTTCTCTTCACAAGGTTCACTGTAAACAATCAGGGGAATCACTCATCAGTCTTCCCAGGGCGTCTGCCATGTCTATGGAACTGTCTCACTTCCTCTGTGTATCTACTTCTGTGTTCTTGATTGAGCGTCCGTTTATATAGCCCACCAAGGGGACGGGGACTCAACCCTGCAAGCCCTAATGACGTGGTCAAATCAAAGCCCTAATCTTGATTTAATCAAGCAAACATAAAGCCTTTGAATTTAACACAATCAAAGGGTATCACTCCCCGAAAAACAGACCAGTTTATAAACATAATCAATATCTTTTTTTGGAATTTATAAGCAATATCAAACTGCCACAAAAACATTCTAAAATATATTATGGAGCAAAAGCCTATTCTTTCAGTAAACAAATGAACAAAACTTATTTATAATGATGGACTAATTACTTGAGTTGTTATTTAACTCAACAGTTAAGTTAACGGTGCTATATGAATGCATAGACATGTAATTATGTAGATATGAAAATTTCCTCTTTCTCTATTTTTTAAATTTTTATTTTGTTATTTTTAAATAAGCAGATTGTTTAAGAGAAGGTCACTCCTAAAGTAATCCTTTTCTTTCCCTCCCTTCCTTCCTTCCTTTTCCTTTCTTTTTCTCTTCCATTCTTCTTTCTTTTAAAGAAGAAAATCATATTTTCCTAATGACTAAAAACTTTTCAAGATATTTGATGCATGATGCACAAAATGAAAATGTGCACATAAATGTTCAAAGTATGGGTTCAAATTGGGGAAGGGGAGTCCTGCCAAGATTGCTTTTCATCCTGCTATTTGTTTGCTTTTTCTTAGAAAAAAATTATCAGAGCACTGTTCATGGGCAATTACAATCCAACTTGCAAGTGTAATTGCACAGTTAAGAGTAAATGTAGTAAAAATATAAAGAGCAATGTAGGGGTTACTTTTCAAACTAAACAAGCAAATATAAAGAAATATGAAGACTCAGGTAGCAGGGATTAACCTTTTAGACACTGTATGGATTAATGTGCAATGTTACTTTTACAAAAATTGAAAATACTAAATTGTTCTCTAAAGTAAACATGGAGCCAGTGGTCATGTCACTTATTTGTTATGTGTCCACACTCTTCTCCCTAAAAATAGACTCCTTGGGTATCACTTTTTTCCAAAAGCCAAGGTATTACTATTGAAACAGAGATATTTGTGCTTCGGAATTGGGAAAAATCTGTAGCTGGGTGTTGAAAAGATCTTCAGTGGCTTTGATCTCAATTTCAGGGTGAACTTCTCTCTTCACCTCAAACTATGACTGAAGATGAATGTATGTCCTTCTGAACCAGGGAGCAAGGGAGAAGAATTTCCCTCTACCCCTCTGCCAGCTTCTTTGAAGTTTCATAGGAAATGCCCCTAAGCACTCTCTCATTGTCCTTTTCACTCTGGTTGGGAGAACTCTTTTGCGTGCACTGGAAAGATGAGTAAAGAGGAAATGTTCCATCTTGGGGAAGCTGAACAGCTGAATGGAAGGACTGTTAAAGACACAGACCTTCTCTGCCACTCTGTATAATGGTCACCAATAGTAATAGAGACTAATATTCTCTGAGACTTGAAGAGGAGTGAGGCCATGGGCAACACATTGGCTTTATCTGGGATATTGGGAGAAGATGGGAGTTGGGAGAGACCTTATCCTTAAACTTTCCATCTGTGGAATTTACCATTTACTTTCCCACATGCACAGGGGCAAACTGGGCTCAATAATTTTTAACTTCTAAAGGTAATAGATAATAATAAAAGAACAATATCAAATACAATAGGTTTCAGCTTTATTTTTTAGATGTTTTTTATTCAGGCTTTGCAAGAAACTAGAGTATGTAAATCACTTTTAAGAAAATAGTTTCTCTAGTATCCAAGGAATCAAATCATATTAACATTCACTGTAACCCTACTTCTGTCTGATAATAGATGAAAAATGTTCTTAAAAGAATATTAGTTTAAAAAACTCTGAAGTTTCTTGCTTATCTTAATTCTGCACGCAGTACCTAACCTCTAAATCCATAATGAAAATGTTACTTTGTTTGTTTTTCCTCCTTCAGAGTGAAATAAATTTTAACATTGTTTTGTTTTTCAAAGATACCCCAATGCAAACCATACTTGTTAAAAGTGTACCTACCATAAAACAGTACACATTCAAAAAAAAAAAAAAAAGTTAGAAATGGTTTTTTTCCCATGCCTAGGGATACCTATGTTCTTAACCACAGTTATTCATTTTGCAGAGCTTGTTTGCCAATTTTAGGTAAGTTGATTTCATAGAATCATATGATGGAAAAACATCCTTTAGTTCATGTTGGTTTCACAAAAAGAAATCAGTCTAATATATGTTAGCAATTGGCAGAGAATAAGACTCCACACCTTTCTTAGAAATACAATTCATAAGCTTCTAATCAGCAAGTTTTATTAAGAGGCTTACTTAAAGAAAACATTTATAAAATTCCATTCTACTCTCCTTTGGCTGTCTTTTTTTTTTTTTTTTTTTTTTTTAAAGATTTATTTATTTACTTATTTATCCCCCCCCTCACCGCCCGTGCTGCTGTGTCCATTCGCTGCGTGTCCTCTCTGCGTCTGCCCATCTCCCCCTTGCTGTGAGGTCCCGCCGCATCAGCCCA
>JAQZBX010042405.1:0-22021 GCA_029593785.1 Cabassous unicinctus
CTATGCTTCAAAGTCTGGAAGTGAGAGTCCTCCAACTTTGTTCTTCTTTTTTAAGATTTTTTTTTTTTTTACTATTTGGGGCCCCTTACCCTTCCAATTAAATTTGATAAATGGTTTTTCAAGTTCTGCAAAAAGGCTGTTGGCATTTCTATTGCGATTGTCTTGAATCTGTAAATCACTTTGGGTAGAATTGACATCTCAATGACAGTCTTCCAACCCATGAACATGGAATGTCCTTCCATGTATTTAAGTCTTCTTCAGTTTCTTTCAACAATTTTTTTATTCCTTAATATTTGCTTTTGTTTCTATTGTAAATGGAATTTTTTCTGATTTCCTCCTCATATTGCACATCAGTAGTGTATAGAAATGCTATTGATTTTTGCATATTTACCATGTACCCTGCCACTTTGCTGAACTCATCAATTAGTTCTAGTAGCTTTTTTTGTGGATTTTCCAGAAGATTCTAGATATAGGATCATATCTTCAGTGAATAGGGAAAGATTTACTTCTTCTTTTCATATTTGGGTGCCTTTTATTCCTTTATCTAGCCTAATTGCTCTAGCTAGAACCTCTAGCACAATATTGAATAACAATGATGATAGGGGGCATCCTTGTCTTGTTCCTGCTCTCAGCAGGAATGCTTTCACTCTTTCACCATTAAGCACTATGATACATGTATGTTTTTCATAAGTGTTCTTTACCATATTGAGAAAGCTTCCTTCCATTATAATTTTTTGGAGTGTTTTTATCAAGGAGGGGTGCTGCATTTTGTCAAATGCATTTTCTACATCAATTGAGAGGATGATGTGATTCTCTATCAATTTATCAGTGTGGTTTATTATACTAATTGATTTTCTTTTGTTGAACCACTCTTGTATACCTGGGATAGAACGCACTTGATCATGGTGTATACTTCTTTTAATGTGCTTTTGGGTTTCTGTTTGCAAATATTTTGTTGAGTATTTTTGCATCTATATTCATTAGACATATTGGTCTGTAATTTTCTTTTTTCATAGTATCTTTATCTGATTTTGGTCTTAGGTTGATGTTGGCTTCATAGAATGTGTTTGGTAGCTTTGTTTCTTGTTTAATTCTTTGGGAGAGCTTTAGCAAGACTGGTAGTAGATATTTGAATGATTGGTAAAATTCACATGTTAATGTGAGAGCATTGAGCTCTGCCTGTTAGTCCATTGGCACCTTCCCACAATCCCTCTACTATACATTTTTAATTCATTTTTGCATATAGTGCAAGGTGTGAATGAAAGTTCATTATTTTGCATTTGGATATCCAATCAGATAGTTGATCATTATTTGGTACAAGACTATATTTTGTCCATTGAATTGCTTTTCCACCGTTGTCAAAAGCCAATTGGCCATGTATGTGCAGGTGTATTTCAGGTCTCTCCATTTTATTCCATTGATATATTTGCATATCTTTGCACCAATAACATGCAGTCTTGATTATTATAACTTTATAATAAATCTTGAAATCAGGTGATGTTAGGCCTCCAATATATCTTCTCTTGAAAATTTCTGTGTGAATTTTACAATAGGCTTGTTATTTTCTTCAACAAAAATGTGGGGACATTAATTGGGATTGCATGGATGTAGATCAGTTTGGGGAGAATTGGCATCTTAGCCATGTCAGCATTCTAATGCATGAACATAATATACCTCTCCATTTATTTTCATTTCTTTTATCTCCACAATATTTTGTCATTTTCAGTGGACAGGTCTTTCACATAATTTGTCATATTTATCCTGATTTCATATTTTTTATTTTAGTATTTAATCATTCACTATTAATAGATCAAGCTTGCTAAAATCTGTTACTACTTCTAATCACTTTATGCAGATTTTCCAGGTTTTTCTACATAATCATGTTAGCTTCATATAAAGATAGTTTTACTTCTTCCTTACCAATCTGGGGGCCTTTTATTTTCTTCACCCCTTTGCATAGGCTAGAATTTCCAACACAGTAATCACTGGAAATAATGAGATAACAAATAATTGTTTTGTTCCTGATCTTAGGGGGAAAGCTTATTTTTTTCAAAGCACTGATTTTGAGCAATTTATGTTGTCTTGGTATAATTTTTTTTTCACGTTTCCTGTACTTGGGGTTTGTTGATATTCTTGAATCTATATACAAATTTATACATCTTATTGAATTTGGAAAAACTTTGGCCTTTATTTAAGTATTTTTCTACACCCCACTCTTTGGAGACTATAATTACATGTATAGTAGATCATTTGAAGTTGGCCCATAGCTAGATCACTAATGATCTCTTCATCTTAAAAAATTCTGTTCTGTTTTCATTTTGGATAGTTTCTATTCTTATATTTTCAAGCTTACTAATCTTTTCTTCTGCAATGTCTAATTTACCATAACTTTCATCTAATCACTTTTCCTCTCACATTGTAGTTTTCAGGTATAAACATTTGATGCTCATTTTTTTTAATATCACCAATCTCTCTTGAAGTTTATGAGCATATGGAAGAGTTCTAGAGTTTTAATCCTCTTGTCTGCTGATTTTTACATGTGTGTCATTTCTGATCATTTGATTAATTATTCTCATTAAGGGCCTTAATTTCCTGCTTCTATGCAAGCCTGGTAATTTTTTATTTGATGCCAGAATTTTACCTTGTTGTGTATGGGTTGTTTTCACATTTCTACAAATATTGTTGAGTTTCCAGAACTTATTAAGGTCTGTTTACATTCATGTCTGAATTGAGGCCTTCAGCACCTTTCAGCCACTGTTTCAGCTTTAATTTCCACTGACTACTTGCTGGCAACTTGAGGTTCTTCTGTTCTTGAACCTTAAGAAACCCTATTGTCTTTCCTCTAGTTCCTTTTACTCACACGCTGATATCAAATGGGTCTCGTTAGACATTTTCAAAGATGTTATCTGTGGGTTCTTGGTATTGTCTTGCTAGTTGTTCTGTCTGCTTTTGGGGGAATTTGGGGTCGGGGGAATTATGCTGTAACAGCTGCTATCCTTGCAGCTATTCCTCCTTTGGATTATTCTTACCTTCTCTTCATCCACAATTCACAATTGCACAAATACTGACTAGTTACAACAAGCTCTCTCCCATTCCTTGCTGAGGAATGTCCTTGCTCCCCCTTCTCTCCATCTTACCAAATCCTGCTTATATTTCATGGCCTTGCTAAATGTTGCCACTTCCCGGAAGTCTTCCCAGATACATGCATGAGGTAAAGTAAGCAACTCCCTCTTCTGTATTCCCCTACAGAAGGTGAATATGCCTTGTTTACAGCATATATTACACCATTTAATGTCCTGCCTGTCTCTCTACTGGACTATAAGCACCTCACAGCAAGAACCATGTTCGTTCCTTCTGGGTCCTTGCCTGGCCTAGGACTACCTCACAGTAGCCACTTGGTGAAATTCATCTTGAATGAGTAGATTTTACTAGATCCTGATAGACCTTCTCAGAGGTAGTTAGTGGTAGACTAAGTATTATTGTCTTATGTATTTCAAAAGTAGTTTATAGTGTACAAGAAGCTCTTTCACATATCACAGTCACCTCTCCTTTGTGTTATGGTCCATTTGCTGAATTAAGAACTTTTCTCTTTGCAACCTTTACTGATATGGTTTGTCTACATGCATCAGAGTGTGAGCTAATCAAGTGTAGTAACCACATCCAATCATGCTTATATCCTCGGTAGTCAGCCCTATTCTAGGCAGTGGATAGGTACTCAGGGAAAGACCTCATTGTGCATTCAAGGAAACTGAGGTTCTGAGCAATGATGACATGATCTTGTCTGTCATGTGACCCATCTGTGGGTTTGGCCAAGATAAGGGTTTTAATCCAGGTCAATCTGGCCATAAAAGCCATGCTTTATAGAAGTGCCCCATGTAGGTGTCCTCTGAGCCCAGCCTTGTAAGCGAGTCCAAAGCATCTGTGTTGATTATAGGGAAGAACACTGCAGACAGGGGTGAATCTTTGGTGGGTCAGGGTTTGGTGGGATCAGAGTGGAGACTAGTAGAGTGAGACGTGTGGTCAGATGAGCATGCTGGAAAGAGCATCTGGGTCAGATCACACAGGCAAAGGTGAAGGTCATTTCTTGTTCAGGAATGAGCAAGGGGATACTGTGTCTTAGGGCATCAGCATCTCAGAGCTGGAGGAAGCTCAGTGGACATATTGTGTACACACCCAATGAGGCACCCTTCATCAGCATCAGCCAGGGGTGAGGCTGCCTGCCTTATTGTCCTCCTTTGTAAGGTGGGGTGTTATGGTGGCCCCCTGACTCCTCCAAGGTGGGCATGTTGGCCCAAGAGCCAAGAGCTGGCTTTTTGTGGAAGTCAGTTGGGAGTCTTTGGTACTCACAGAGGGTTGAGTGTAGGGGGTGAGGGTCCAAGGGCCTCCCTTGTCCAAACAGCTCACCAGAATGCTCTTCTACTTGTTGCTTCTATTCTTGTCCAGGGTGATGAGATGATGCAGCAACACCTCCCACTGGTTGCAGAGTAGCAACAAGGAGTTGTGATGCAAAACCCTGAGAAAGAGTGCATGTGAGGGTTTCAGAGGGGATCAGATAAAGTGGAAGATGAGAACAAGGAGGATATGCTGCTATAGGCCAGGAGGAGGAGGAGGAGGATGTGCTGAAGGCCAGGAGGAAGAAGTGTGGCTAGAGGTTGAGCTGACACCTGAGATCTCCAGGAATTACAGGAAGGTCAAATCTTCAGACTGTAGGGACAGGAAAATTAGCAGGGGTGTGTGGACCTGTGTCTAGATCTGAGGGTCTTCTAAAGGGAGTTTGGGGACAGTTCCTGGGAGCTGCTGGAACCAGTGCATACCATAGTCTCCCCTGATGTTGGTGCTGCTTCCAGAACAGGAGATGGTGAGCCTCTGGCCCAGAGCCCAGATGCTGAGGGCAGCTCTGTCAGCACTGAATGGGCCCATGACCTTGGAAGTGGGGGAGACCCAGAGAAGGTGATTTTGGGTTTTAGAGACAAGCCAAGAAAATAAGACCCCATGTGGCTCACCAAACAATCTTACCCTGTCCCAAATCCAGTCACCTGTGCAGTGAGCAAGGAGGGTGAGGAGGAGAAGGGACAGGACTATGATGGACATTTTCCCTGAGTCCTGCCTTCTGTGGTCCCACAGCTGAGGTGAAGCTTCCTCACAGTCTCTCTAAGGCTTTCTTCATACTCTGAGAGAATGGAGAAGCCATTCATGCAAATGAGATCCCTCAACTTTGTGATCCCCACACTGGTCCCTGGTCAAGCCCCTCTTTGTTAAGAGAAGCAAGGGTTAGGGGTGGGGTGGGGCTGTGTGGTACAAGGTGTGGGGCATGTCTCAGCTAAGGTCCTGTGAGCCCTGTCAGAGGGCACCATGCAGTGCAGTTGGTTGTCCCCAGCTCAGGTCACCCCCATGCCCTTCAGGAACAGGTCCTGAGCACCCCCTGGTTTGCAGGCCTAATACAGCCAGAAATGACAGAGAGACTTGAGCCGATCAGGGGCAGCTCCTGCATTCCCACTACTTTGCCCAATGACCCCTGAATTAGAGAAAGTCCAGGAACCATTAATGTGGCCTCCTAGTCCCCATAGGGGATCTTTATTCTCTGCTCAGGCTCCTCAGGGATTGAAGCTGCCCCACCTCTCTCCTGGTTGTTCATTGGTTCTGGAAGGAGCCCTTGTCTTTTTACAAGTTCCTCTTACATCAGGAATCTAGTCCAGAGCAAGGACAGGCCTCCCTGGTTTCTCTTGGGGGGTGAGCGCTCCTTCCTCTGTGGAACCCACAATACTAGGAGACAGAGATTCTTCTCTCTAGGACAGTGAGGTTCTGCATAAGGGGCCCCCATGTTCATTCCCAGGGAGTTTTGCTTTGAGAATCTTCCTTTTTTTGTCAGTATTTCCCATAATTGGAAACAACAGGCTTCCTTATTCTTAGACCAAGAAATTCACTACTAAGAACCTCTTCTCCAGGCTCAGGGACCCAGGCTGCAGGAGCCTTGCATTTTGTAACATTTTACTTCATATTGAAAGGGGCAAACAAGCTGAGCAAGCATGGAAGACATGATTGAAAAGTTTTCAGTTTTTCAACCACTGCCTTCTCCCAGATGGGCCAGACCCAGGGGAAGCTGAAGGGACCTCTTAGTCTAAGCAGAATTTTGATGGAGAAAAAATATACATTTGATCCATACTTAAGGGTGAGTCTGCGTGGAATTTAAAAATGAGAGAATTTACTTTGTTCTTATCTGAAATGTTATCCAAATATATGATAATTATCCCACTTTAAGGGGCAAGCATTTACCAATGAAACCCTAAGGTAGCTCCAAAATATGATAATTAAAACAAAAACATCAAACTTCATCTAAAACATAATTTATTCAAACCAAAAAAATGAAACAAATGTGTGTTTATGATGAGAACATTTCTGGAAGCATCCACACCTGACTCTTAATGATTTTACTTTGGGGAGATGTGTTGGGAGGAGAACAGCAGGATTGCCAGTGTGAAGTCGCTATGGAGGAGTGTGTCACATGCGGTTCCATTATTTTGAGATTTTAAATGCACTCATTGCTTTGCATTGATTAGTGTTATCTAAAGTAGTCATTTATATATAAGCACTTTATATGTTTCAATAAAATAAAAATGTTGGTATAATTTAATTTTGCATTTTAATCGTACCCTTATTTGAATTTTCTTATCTTTATAATCCATGTTGTTTTTCTTTTTCTTTTTAATGTAGGAATTTTAAAAGATCTGTTGTGTTAAGGACACAGCAAATTTTTATGAAATCACCAGAAATAAGTACATTACCGAAACATGCCTTAACCAAGGTTTTGTTTGCTTCTTTCTTTATTCGATCCCTTCATGATGATGCAGAAATTTTGAGAGTGGATTTTCAATTTCCATTTTCCTCCCACTTTATGGGACAGGCATTTATGGATCAAACCCTAAGACAGCTCCACTCCATGCTGGAAGCCTGGGTTGGCTGTGAGCTCTGGGTTAGGTCCATGGCTGGAAAGAGCTGCTGTAACCTGTCCCGTAGACCAGTGAACAAATGATGACAGGCCATTAAAGTTGAACCACTTGTGCTTCCATGGAGCCTCTCAGAAGAGCCACAGCGCCCTCTGCTGGTTGCATTGGAAGCCGTGTGTGTGGTCTCCACTTACTCATTTATCGAATGAGTATTGTTTCTGTTTTTCATCATTTCTACAGTATTTCCCAGGGCAATCCAAGCATAGTACTTGTCTCTTTTTTTCTAGTTCCTACTTGTACTTCTTTCTCTAATTATTATCAATAATCCTCCCCAATACAATATTTCCATTTCAGTGATAACTTTTCTTAATATTTTACCTGTGTTTTAAGTGTCTAAAGAGCTTGTGCACAAGACAATCGGACGTTATCTTTTCTTTAATTTGAAGTCATTAATTTTGAGGTGTTTTCTTTAATTTTGAAGCTCCATTTGAACAAGAACCTGGTTTAAGGTGAGAATTATTTTAATAATTTACTTTGTAAAAATTTAAAAGAAAAATAGACACATAATCAAAGACTGATAACTGGAGGTTTTCCTACCTGGTCTGATCCAGACCAGCACAGACATAAGGCACTGGAGGCTGAGACAGGGATGGAAATCAGGGAGCATTTCAGAGCTGAGAAACATGAAATGTCCTTATCCTAACTCTGGGAAACAGTTTCTCCTAAAGCTGCTCATGGGTAATAGACCCCAGAGTGTATGATGAGTCTCACAATGATGAGATTGTGATGTTCCTGCTCTGAGCCATTGGATAGCAGGGGACCTGCTGTAGCTGAGGTTGAAATGCTCCTGCACCATTTGCTCTGCACTTTTTTGATCAGTTTGGACCCCTCTGTAGGGATCAGTAGCAGAGCTGAGCCTGCTTTGCTGGTATCTCCAGGACAGGGGTGTCTGCACTTACACTGCATGGAAGAACAAAGCTGAAACCTCAGGGCATGCACAGAACAGCTTTGGACTTCCCTTCCCAGGCTGCTGAGAAATCCAGGCTTCTCTCTGCTGCCTGGAATCTGATCAGGCCTTGGTTTATTTCCTTTGCTCCTGCCACACTGAGAATCTGTTTGCTCTTTCTATATCTAAATTCAGAAAATGTATGAGGTGGAACTAGGTCTATCCTGAACTGTAGTGAGTGACACAGAGTGAGGAATACTGGGGTGGGTCAGTATAATTGGATTATTTGTTGTATTCACTGGAAAATGTGAGGAACCCCTGAAAGTAGAAAGAGATGACATGTGACTCCACATGTCTTTTTCCTTGGGAAACCTCAAGTATAGCCACAGGACAATTGAAGAACAAAGCCTTCCATGGGCCCCTCCAAGTTTAGTGTGCCTCCACCTCATTCTTTGGGGAGGGGACAATGTGAAAGTGCCTGCCCCTCCCAGATGTATCCATTCCTCCCCTAGATGCAATTCTGAGTGGGCCTCCAGGCAGATGACCCAGAAAGGAGGGTTGAAGCAGGGGCTTGGGCATTGGTGGCCTGCCTTTTCTCCCCAGCAGGGTCCTGGAGAGTAACAGTTTCCAGCAGGTGAAAAGTAAGGGAATTCTGACAAATTCAATGGTGACCAGGAAAATTGTTTCAGTGGTAGAAACGTCTATGTCGATTATCTTCACTTTTGTTTTCACAGCTTGACCAAGGCTGCTGCACAGGCCTGAGCTGCTGGTCAGCTATTAGTGAAGGACTCACAAATTCCCCCAGGTCCTGTTTTCCAGAGACAATGAGGACCACTGTCTTTCCATCCCCCATTTCTCTGCCCCCTTGCCCAAGGTTCAGGAAGCTCGGGGTTGAATCCTCAATGTCCTGCTGTTGCCCAGTCAAGGTGCTCAAAGTTCAGTAATTTTGGAGCCAAAGTCCAAGGCAGCCCTGTCCCCACAGACATTTTATTTATTTATTTATTTATTTATTTATTTATTTATTTATTTATTATTCTTTATTGATTCATTTAATATTGATTTATTTTTATTTATTTATTTATGTATTCATTTTTGGGGTTCACCTGCCTGCTAATCCCAGACCTCTTGTTCCCACCTGTGTCACTTTGTTCTGTTTCTCTTACACCCAAGGAGAGGGGATCCCCTACATAGTCAGGCTCTTGGGGGCACTCAGTCACAGACCCTGAGTGATTGGACTGGAAATTGGAACCCATCTGTGCCAGGTCCCCAACCCTGCCCTTAGCCTGAGCCTATCTCTATAAAACCTGCAGCTGCTTTCTCAGTCTCTCAATAGAAAGAGGCTTAGAGCCATGGCCTGTGGGTCCAGGGTTTTTACCTTACTTCCTTGTCTTCTCAGCCACTGTGAGAAGCTAAAGCTGCTCCCACTGCCATGATCTGTAGCACAGTAATAATCAGGCTTGTCCTCCTGCCGGAACCCAGGGATGAGCAAATAGGCTGTGTTGCTTGAGGTATCTTTGAATCCAGAGACTCGACTGGGGGCCCCTGATCCAGTAGATTATCTGAGTCTGAGGAGTAGTAGAGGAAAACCCAGTAGTGCTCCCTGGCTTCTGTTGGTGCCAGTATATGTTGAAGCCACTGATGTTGAAGGCACTGCTCAGGGTGCAGGGGAGTGCGGCCATTGTTTCCAGAGATTCAGAGAGGGAGGGTGGTAGAGTCAGCACAGGCTGGGAGAGGGAACCTGTAGACACAGACAGGGATGGGTGCTAGGGCAGGGACAAGGTCTAAGTTTCTTGGAAGTCTGACTCAGTGGAGCTGACCCAGGCTGGGAGATCTGCCCCAGGTCTCAAAGCCCTGTTTCTACCTGAGCAGTGAGAGAGGAGCAGGAGGAGGAGAGGAGTCCTGGCCATGATGGACACAGCCCCTGAGCCCCACAGTGGAGCTGGGTTGCCCCAGGCCTCATTTTCTCTCCCACCCTCTGCCAGAGGAGGGGCTGATCATGCAAATTTGCTTCCATCCATTAACTGCACAGGTCCTCCCTGAGCCCTGAGGCTGGAGGTCAGCTCATACTAGACCCAGGAGGATGAAGGTTTGTTTGCCCATTGGGAGAGCCCTGGGAGGAAACAGGAGCTGATAAGACACAAATGTTCTTGCTCAGGGGACCCTGCCAGGCCAGATCTGATGCAGATGCTGAGTGCCCATCAGTGAACACAGGGCTCAGCCCCACCCCCCGCCAGGCCAGGCCCCTTTGAGTGAATGATACTTCCTGACCCCAGTGCAGGAATCACAGGCAGTCCCACAGGGCCTCCTGCTGGACACAGTGCTGAATGTTAACATTGTTGAAAGAACTGAGAAGCAGCTTCTTATTCTGCCTTAAATTCAAGGCTGTTTTGAATTTTGGTGTCAATTTAATTCCTCCAAGGTGCAGAATATTTGCCAAGTTGCTCTTGAAAATTCTTTTCCTCATTGGTGATTCTTAGCAAAATGCTGGGGCCTGTCCAGGTTACTGCTGATATTTTGCCATAGAATCCAGTCCTGGGGCTGCTGTCTCAGACGCTGTGCCCTGTAAATTGGGGTTTGTTTAAGACTCAGGCTCCCCGGGGGAGGGTCCACAGGAGAGGGGCTGTGATGACAAACTGAGTATAGGAGGCTTCTCAGACAAGTCCTTTTGGGGAAGGTCTATATCTGGAAATAACAGAATTTTAAATTGATATCCTCGAAACACTCTTTATTAATGATCTATCGCTAAATGAGAAATTATCCACAAAATTTGCAGTTAAAAATAAAGTGGATTTATTATCTCCCATGTTTCTGTGCCTCAGAAATGCTGGGCCACTTCATTGTGTGTTCTGGCCCATGGTTGCTTTTGAGCTGTCATTCAGGGCTGCAGACATCTGAAGGGGAGAAGGGGCCTGGAGGGTCCCCTCCAAGCTCAAACACGGGGCTGTGGGCAGGAGGCCTCAGGTCCTCACCATGTCGTCCCTCCCTAGGGCTGCCCACATGGCCACTGGCTTTACTCAGAGCTGGTGATCAGAGAGAGATGAGGTGAAATACTGAAGAGGAGAGAGAGAGAGAAAGGGAGAGAGAGAGAGTGAGACCAAAAAAACTAAGAAGGATGTGGCATTGTCATTTATAATCTTCCTCCTAGGGGCTGATCAGTCCTTTCTTCCAAAAGTTTTTGATCTCCCAGAGCAGCCCTGATCCAGGTGAGTGGGGGCTGCACAGGACTGTGAACCCAGGAGGCAGAGGGGCTTGGAGGAAGCAGATCCAACATCCCCACATCTCTGTGCTCCTTGGACACACATTTTGAAAAGAACTGCTGGAGAAGGCTGATCCAGACCTCCTGGGAGGTCCTGTGGACACTCCCTGCACCCTGGCTTGCCTGAGCTGAACATCTGCTTGCAGAGAGCTGAGGCCCAGGATCCCTGTTTTCCTTCCTTGTCTTCAATGGTGACTAGTAGTGCCTGGCGTGATCTTTCGTATTTCCTTAGAATCAGGATCCAAGGAGTCAACTCAGATATTGGTCTTTCTGAGCGGTGTCATTTCAGGAGAATTTACTCTACACCTTGCACCCCCAAAATAAAAATGGGAATGAGGGAGCAGAAAGTTATGAGGATGGGCTTTCTTCTCCACAAGGTGAAGAGGAGAAGGGAACATGAGCACTCTCCTTGCCCCAGGTTGAGGGAGACTTGCCTGCAATAGAATTTCTAAAAGATTTGTGGGCTTATTGCCTAGCCCTGGTGAGGCCAGAGTAGGAATGTTGGGGGCTTAGAGCAGAGGAGAAAGTCCATGGTGGTAAAATGAGGCTGAGAGGGGCCAGGACTGCTCCCCTGAACTCCAAGTTCTAAGAAGTATCCCGGGCAGATGGATCATGGTATCTCAGGCTAGAATTGGGATCATCAGGGGCCGATGAGAATGGAGGCTGCAGACCTGCCTGGACTGACCCAGCTGGGGGAGCATGTGCCAGACAGAGGACCCAGCTGAGCCTGGAAGCCCCCATCCATGCCTGGGGGATGCAGGAGCCTGTGCTCCTCACCAGCAGTGCCTCAGGGGCTCCACCCTTCCTGACAGAGTCTGGTGGGGTTTTTCTTTTTGGCTTTTGTATTTGTGTTCCTAATAGGACATTTTGATGACAGTAAATTCCAAGTTGATTAAGTTCTAATTATGTTTATACCTCAAACACATATATGTTTACACGATTAAGAAATTATTTCCTATATCCATGTCACAAAAATCTTTTGCTATGTTACTTCTAAATTCTCTCATTTTAGGGTTAGTATTTACATTTCTTATTAACTGAAATTATTTAAGTGTATGGTGTGAGGTAGTGGGACACAATTAGTTTTTTCTTTTAGATTTTCAATGCTTTCAGCAGTATTTGTTATAAATTCTTTACTTTCCCCTATTGGATTGCTTTCTTGTTGTTGTCAGAAATCAATATGCCATAAAAGTGGGTCAATTTCTGGGCATTCTTTTGTGTTTTTTAATCTTGTCTCAGGATTCCATTTGTCATTCTCCATTCTTTGCATTCCCATACAAATTTGTCAATCTGAGTGTTAATTTCAATTTTTCAAACACTGCAGGCATTATGTTGAGGATGCATTGTATCAATTTTTGGAAAACTGGCATTTTAAAAGATTGGTTGTTTGAATCCATGAACATGCTTCATCTCTCATGTAAAAACTTAATACATTTATCTCTTAATTCAGCACATATTACTTTTATTTCATTTTTAGTTTAATTTTAAATAGTTTATTATTTGGATGCTATTATTCAGTTGGACTGTAAAGTTAAATATTGAATTGTTTAGTGACAATATACAGAAATACAGTTGATATTTGTATTAACCTTTGATCTTGAGACCTTGCCAAATTCACTTATTAATTCTGAAAATTTTTGGTAGAATCTCTAAGTTTTTCTATGTAAATGTTCCTCCTGGAGTGATCATAAGCCTTTCTCTCAGCTTCCTGTGAAGTCTCTATGCCTTGTACTGCCTTTGCTTGCCTTATCACGAGAACCTCCTATAACACTGTTAACAGAAGTGAGGGCAGAATCCCTGTCTTTTTCCCAAAGTGGGTGTTCAGCTAAAACACTCTTTTAATTTTTCAGTAGCTGTTCTGGGTTTAAATTATGCATCTTTAAATACCAGAGTTTCACTTTGAACACTTCACATATAAAAACTCAAAATGTTGTACTACCCTTCTCTCACTTGCCCACTGTTCTTTTACTGCCATAAATTATACTCCTGGATATGTTGCTCTGAAGCAGCCTCTCTGCTCTGGGCAGTTTAGCCCAACTGCTAGTTGATGCCATGTGCCCACCAGGGTCTCTCCTTATGGCAGATTCTATTACTATGTCAGCGCTGAGGCCCATATTGTACCAGGGGATGGAGTAGAGGGACAGCCAAGGTGCTCCTGCTGGGCCATTTCCAGAGATGCTTCAGGCAGTGCCTTCTGCAGGGAGAAGGCTGAGGAAGGAGGATTTCAACCAAATCTGTTTTATGATACCCCAGAATGGGGATCCAGGTCCCCCACATAAGAATGAGGCCTGTTTGAGGTTTGGGACATGGAAGTTATTCATGTCAATGTGTCCCTCATCTCTGAGGGTCCCAGGCCTCATCTATGCCTTAGCAAGCACAAAGATGTCCCTGGCCCTGAAATTAGCAGATGAGGAGAGACAGAGACATATTTCTGAGAGTTGATCCCAGAGGGAATGGGCTTGGGACATGCTGGGTCCAGGGGACCAACCAGAAGCTCTGAGATTACACACTTCTTTGAGGGACAACCAAACATAGGTCTGGGCATGGGTGGGCTCAACCACCCACTTTCTCATTCATCATCACCCAAGAAGGATCCATAGCCCTCAGAAAGGAATTTTTGGCCTACATAGAAAGGATCAGCATGAAAACATATTATCAAAGAATCCAATAAAAATTTGAAGGAAAGGAAAGGAAAAGAATTTTTGAAATCACACTCAGGAAAATCACATGCTTGCTAAAGATGTGACAATCTAAGTCACTCTACTATAAGATGAGAAACAAAGATGGAATAGTAAAGGGCTGCCTTGATGTTGATGAGGTTCCCTGGAGTGCAAGGTTGAATAGTGACTTGCTCTTCCCTCTCAGGTAGGCACCCACCCAGCAGGAAAGTCCCCCACTTGGCTGATTCCCTCCCAGCCAGACCAGATGGCTTGGGCCATCACTGAAACAAGCCCATCACCTCCTCCCATGGGAACAAGGGGCACCCCACTCTCTGGTCATCACAAAGCCTGACTCCCACCATCTGCTGCAGCTTCCCTCTCTTCCTGAGTCCAAGCCCAGGTAGTCCTACATGGCATGCAGTGTCCTCCTCCCGTGGCTGGAATGACAGGTGCTGACTAAACTACTGCCAGTCTGAACTGTCCAGTGGCATGGGGCCTGTGTTTTTCCAGCCCATACTATTTAGGGTGGGGATGCCTCCTACACCGGCTGGGTAAAGAGCAGATACAACAGTTGCATCCATGAGCTAGACCTGCTCAGAGCCAGTGCCAGGGATGCCTGTTTCAGGCCAGGGGCCCAGCAGGAAGGTTATGGTCTCACTTCCCCCTGGGGGCCTGGGACCTTCTCAAGAGCTTCATGAGGTTGACTTACATTATGCAAAAATGGGGGCATTTTGCTCCCTGATATTCCACAGACCCAACCCTAAACACAGGTGTGATGAAAAGCTCCAATGGGGTACAAGAGGAGAGAAGAACCCACGGCTGTTCCTGCAGGCTCAGGAGAAACCACCCATAGGAGTTCCCATGAATAACAGCAGTTCTAGGTAAATCCCATTGGTGGCACCTACTTACTCAACATCCCTAGAGCAGTCTCCAGTTTTCCCAGAAAAGGTGGAACCACCAGCACCTTCATCCTTTCAGTTCCTCATAGAGGTTTGCTGACAAAGTCTCCAAATTCCCTCCATGTCAAATCCCCTCTCCCTGACATTACACCTGAAGGTGTAGGTCCCAGTGAGTGAGCCAGGCCTGCTCTGACCTGGACTTCCCCTGGGACTGTGTCCTCATTCAGGCTTTCCCAAAATAGTGCCTTGACTTGGGACCCCAAGGAGGTTCAACCAGCCCAAAGTGAGGTAGTGAGGAGGGAAGGGGAGATTTTGCTCTGCCTTCCAATGAGCAGCTTCCATGATGTTGAGGGATCATCCATGTGCTGTAATATCCTGAGTCCTCTTACTTAAGAGGAAGCTGAGGAAGGCAGAGGTGCTTTCCTCCAATGGGAAAGGCTAGCACCACAAGCTTTGATTCTATGACACCTTTGTCACATGTAAGAGTTTCGCTCTCATCACAAATTGTGGTCATGTATGTTCAGTTTCTGCTTGATGAGATTTCAGAAACACTGACTTGGAATTGGGGAATTGGAGGAGAGCCCTCATGAGCTAGAAGACACTTCCAGGCATAGTCTGTGGGCTTGAAAACCTTGGGAACCAACTTACTACATAAAAGTTATTTTAATAGAAAAGAGGTTAGGGTCCAAGAGCCTGAACAGCTGGAAGATTTTGTCCCACTTCCCCATCTGCCTGTGTTACTGTGAGAAGCACTGTTGTTCTGATGAAACAGTAATAGGTAGCCTCATCCTTGGCTGGAGTACAGAGAGGAACAAAGCCCTGCATTAGCAAAGGCATCTTTGGTTCCAGAGTAGCAGCTGGGGACCCCAGATCCTTGGTGCTTGTTTGAGTCTGTCTAGTACAGGAGATACCTGGGAGGGCACCCTGACTTCTGGTGGTACTAAGGTATGACATAGCTGCTGACCCTGATGTCATTGCTCAGGGTGCAGGTGAGTCTCACAGAGGACCCTTGAGATGCCAGGAGGGAGGGTGGCTGAGTCAGCACAGGCTGGGAGATGGAACCTGCAAACACAGACACACATGGGTGCTGAGGCAGGGACCAGAGTGAAAGTCATGAAGTCCTGAATGAGAAGGGCTGACATAGTCTAGGGTTCTTCCTCAGGTGTCTGTGGTCTGTCCCTACCTGTGCAGTAAGAGAGGAGCATGAGGAGGAGAGGAGTACAAGCCACAGTGAGCACAGATCCTGTGGCCCACAATGGACATGGGCTGCTCTTATCCCCCCACAATTGGCCTCATCTAAGGAGAGGGAAGGTCATGCAAATTGGGTGCCAACACTTCTCTGCCCCATTTTCCCTGAGTTAGGGTCTGGTGGTTAGAGGAGGCTGATAGGCAGAGCCAACCCATGTGCCCCTTGGAGGAGCCCCAGGAGGAAGCAGCTGCCAGGACACCATATGGGCCTGTGAGTAAGAGCCTCTACCAACCCAGAGAAGACCATGGTCCCCTGAGAACAAGAAGAGAAAGGCAGGTTCTGTGTGACCCCATGAGCCCTTTTCCCTTAAACTGTCCAAGAACCTAGGGAGACTGATGAAGACACTTCAGAGCTCTTTCTTCTGAGGCTCCGCTGTGGGTCCCTAGCCTCCAAGCTGAGTCTGATACCCTGGGCAGAAATCCTTGGAAGCTGACTTCCTACATGCAAACAACTTCTGGTTCCTTATTGTCCACCAGCCAATGTTGGACCAGACATAACCAATGGCCCCACAGAGGAAAATGAGGAACTGATCTAACTCAGATGGAATGGAGTGAGGGAGACAGACAAGGAATTTACAGCAACAAGGGTGCAGCAGAGGTGCAGGAAAGTCTCACATTAATGAGGACACCTTGGGTCCAACTCCCCTGGAGCCAGATGGATGGTTGACCAGCTGTCAGGCCCTGTGCTGCACTCTCAGCTCTCGCACAGCGCCCTCTGCTGGCCACAAGGCAAACTTCCTCGTGCCACCCCAATGCCTATAAACACAAAGGCTGAGTCTACTTCCTCCCACCCATGACTTTCTCCATGTCACTACTGAAGACTGTAGAGCAAAAAGTGGCTTCCATAGGTCTTGATAGGAACAGTGATGCTGCCCCACAAGGATGTTTGTCTTGATTGAAAGCTTTTCTTACATGGCCTATCACTTGTATCAAAATATCAGTCTCTGTCAACTGTGTTTCCACAGCTCCAGCTTTGTCTGTTTTTTCTAGACACTGAACATGGTGGGCGAGAGGACAATGAAAGGGAGCCACAGGATCAGGCATCCCAGGAATTTGCTGTGTGCTTGTTGGGGTATGTCACAGAGGCTTTTGGGACAAAGCCACCTAAACAACAGGGCAATAAAAATGTTTGGGTCACCAGGAGGAATGAAGTGATCTTGTGGCAGAAAGAGGGAAGGGTCAGGACATGTGCAAAGGCCAGGCAAAGAGGTGGCTGTGCTGCTAGTGACATTGGTGAATGACCACTTGTGGTCAGAGCTGTGCCGTGTGAGTGTGTGAATGCAACACCTCCGGAGGGATTAGGAAAGAAAACCTGGCACATATACATTCCCAAAGTCAAGCCTTGTACTATTCATCAGCTGTATTGAAAGGGGAGTGGGTGCATGGTATGTGCATGGTGTGTGCCCCTCTCTACAGCCTCCAGTACATTCAGAATGATGTTGTCTAGAGGCATTTGTTAATCCTGCAAGTCCAGGCAATTTAACACATGTTATTATATTTAATAGCACTCAATAGTTAGCAGTATTTTCACATGGAATCCAGCACTGGCTTACATGAGTCCAGTTCACAGGTACACCACGAATCCCCTGTGACTGGTGAGGCCAGGGAAGGTAGCTACTGTGTCCCATGTCCCTGTGAGCCTGGAGCCCTGTGTGAGCCCTGAGGCTGCTGCTCCACTCTGACCTGTGATAATAAGCCCTGGCCTCAGGCTCAAGCCCAGGGAGTTTCAGAGAGGCTGAGATGCTCTCCTGGAGCCAGAAAATAGATCCAGGCTCCCAGGGGGTTGGTTGTTGCCTCTGTGGGTAGGGGCTTGGGGATAAGACCCTGGGGCTGCTGCAGACAAAATGCCCCTCAGTGCAGACATTTTTGCTGTGTCCAACACAGGTGACCCCGTTGTTTGTTTCAGGTCCTTAGAGGATGTGTGCCACTGACCCACCCCACCTGGACACAGTCCTGAAGGTCTGTGGCTTCTCAGCATTCACATCAAATCCCTTCTTTCTTGGCTTTTATTTTCTTATTTTTCAGGTCACAAAGGGAGGAGGCTCATTCAGAGGAGCAGAGAGGGGTTTGTGGCTCAGTTCCCCCTGGCTCTGGGGCCCTGTGTGAGCACTGGGACTGTCCTCCCATATCTGGTAGTAACAGGCAGCCTCATCCTCAGGCTGGAACCCAGAGATGAGCAAAGGTGCTGTGTTTGCCAATGCCTCTTTTGATCCAGAGAAGCTACTAGGAAAACCAGATCCCAGCTGCTTGCTTGAGTCTGTGTAGTAGAAAAGGAGAAACCGGGGAGAGCTCCCTGGCTTCTGCTGATAATAGTATATGCTTTTTCCTACAATGTTGATACCACTTCTCAAAGTACAGGTGAGTCAGGTGGGAGTTCCTGGGGAGGCAGAGATGGAGGGTGGCTGCATCAGCACAGGCTGGGAAGGGAACCTGCAGACAGACACTCATGAGTAATGGACAGACACCAGGGTAAAGCCCTGAGATCTAAGCCAGCCCCTGAGACCTGTCCCTACCTGTGCAGTGGGAGAGAAGCACAAGGAGGAGAGGAGTCCAGGCCATGGTGGATACAGCCCCAAGGTCCCAGTTCTAGAGTTGGGCAGCCACAGGCCTTTTTATCCCCTCATACTGGATTCATGGCAGAAAGGCTAGGCAGGCAAATATATCCCCTCACACTTGGGTTCCCATCTCCTTTGGGCTCATTTGGGGTCTGTGGACAGAGGCCTCTAATGGACAGTGATGCTCTGAGGTTGCTTCTTGGAGGGAACCTGTGTGGAAGTAACCACTGATGGACTATCCAGAGGGCTGAAAGCAAGAGACTCTTCCAGAGATCACAGCTGTTGATTCCCCATCAGGGAGCTGAGGACCAACCAGACTTAAGTCAATGGGACATTAACCCATCTGGGAGCTCCCTCTATAGAAGGCCCTCACAGAGTCCCCTCAGTGGCCCCTGCCAGTCTCATGAAAATGTTTAGTTTCCACAGTTCTTTGTCTTTTGACTATTTCAACATTTTATTTAAATTCTCACATATTGATAAAGAGAACTGGGTGCCAATCCCTGGGCTCAGACCCAATAGAACAAATATCAGTGTATGTTCTGTCTTTATGACTGGCTTATGAGAGAAAACTCAACAAGAAATAAATAATGCACCAAGGTACATGGAAAGTGCTGGGAGTGAAAAGTGTGGTCAAGAGAAACTCCCAATAGTTGAGGCCTTTAAAGAAGGTTTCTCAGATAGTATTTTGACCCATGGTGAATGAGTGGGTGTGGAGCCCGCCAGGGAGAGAAGGGAGAAGCCTTCTGGAAGGGAAAGGATTTTACAAGGTTCAAATTCATGAAGGTCAAGTCAGGTTCCAAGGATGGCAAATCTTTTGAGGTGATGTTTTGTTTGAGAGCTAAGGAGGGAGTGAGAGACCTGGGGATACAAGTGTGATAGTGAGGGAAACAAGAAGGAAGTAGGAGGGGAAGCAAGAGGGAGAAAGGAATTTTCATTGGCTTGAACAATCCATCCCAAGACTGTTTCTGGGCTGTTAATTAAGTTTCTGATTCTGCAGCAGCCTAAGACTTTTTAATTTTGTTTTAAAATATATTTCAATAGCCAGTGGTGTATGTCAATTTTGTTTTTCATTAATTTGTAAATTTTGCCAGGATATTCCTGGACTTAGCAATTTCCATATAGATATTTGAAAATGTGTAAGTTTCCCAAGGTCCAGATCTGTATGCCTTCAAATACATTAATTATATCAATAAATTTAATTAGCATAATATGCATATTTTCCCATATTAGGTCACCATACCCAACACCATGTCTTGTTTAATACCCGTGGGTGGAATTTTATTTTATTTTATCAGAATTAATAATAGAGTTTAATTATTAAAGCTGCTGAATAGGAAGGCAACATAAAAAATTCTATTTCTATGTACTAGAAGTAAAAAGAAAAAATTAAAAGATATCATTTCAGTAACATAAAAACTACCAAATAATGAGAAATATATCAAATAAAAGATATGTTGCTGTAAAACTTCTCTGCAGATCACCATAAAACTTTCCTGAGAGAAATTAAAGAAGATCTTAAAATTGTAAATTGAAATTTTATTTTATAAATTTATTTTACAGATTTTGACTGTCTCCATTCTGCGTGTGTGGTGTGTTTATAAGGAGAAGGGGCTGCAGTGAAGCTCCATCCAAGTCCTAGTTCCCAGTGGAGGGGCCCCTGATGAGGCATCAAAACCCACAAGCAGGGCCTGGTGTTCATCTCCAGTGGTGACCAATGATGGACATGCGCAGAAGAGAGCCTCTTGAACAGAACTGAATCTCACATTTCACAGCCTGGAGCCCTGGGTAAGACCTGGGTAAGCCCTGGGTGAGCATGGTACTTGCAGAATTAACCAGACCCTTGTAGCTTAGGAGGCTGGCATGGCTGGGTTGGTCCCATTCTGCCTACTTCACTGTATACAAAAGGAAGCTGTTGCTGATCAAGGTTTTCCTGCCTGTGTAGGGAGGATGAGGACTGATTGCAGCCATGTGTCTAGCTAAAGTCAGCATGCCCTGGGAAGGCCTCAGACCCTTGACTGTGCAAACTTAATAAAAATAGCACAGCAGCATCCTTCACTTAAAAAAAACAAAACTCAAAGCACGTCAAAGCACAATGAGATTATACTTAATGTGCATCAGGTGGATAATCTTCAAAAAGATAGGTAAGAACAAGTATTATGAGTTGGTAGAGAGATTTAGAATCATCTTACATGCTGCTGAGAAAAGAAAATGGAGCAAACATTTCAGAAATTAGTCTGTCAGTTTCTGACAGGGTTAAACACAGAGTTACCATTGACCCAGCAACACCACTAATCAGTATTGACCCAAGAGAGAAAGAAATATATGCCAAATAAAGATGTATATGCAAATACCATATAAACAATATGCATAATAGCCAAAAGAGATAAAAAATCCAAAATGTTCATCTACTTGTGAATGGATAAACAAAATCTGGCCTATCCAAACAAAAGAGTACTGCAAAAGTGGTTAAGGTTGGACATAATATATAATATAATATATATATTATTGCAGTTATGATAAATACAGTAGGATCATGCTTATATGAAATACTTAGAAGATAAAACTTCATAGAGACACCCACTGCTCATGTCTGTCACAGGCCATCAGGGTTGGCCAGTCTCACTGAGCAGGGGCAGGTTTTTGTCTCACTTCCCCATGTCTCTGGAGCACTGTGTTACCACTGATGGTTGTGTCCCATGTTGAACAGAAATACACAGCCTCATCCTCAGGCTGAAGGCCTGAGATGCTCAGGGAGGCTGTATTGCCTGACCTGGAGCCAGAGACCTGAACTGGGATCCCTGAGGGCCAGCTAGTTCCAAGCATCACAGTCCTGGGGGTGCCCCCTGGGAGCTGCTGGTACCAGCCTGCTCCATAGGATCCAACATTGTTACTGTTTCCACTGCAGGTGAGGGTGACCTTCTGACCAGCAGACCTGACACCGAGGCCTCCTGGGTCAGCCCTGACTGTGCCCAGGACCCTGGAAGAAGGAGGTGGAGACACAGAGAGTGAGTCTGGGGCTACTGCCCACACAACATTCCCAAATGAAGGGGAGAAATGGGATCCCGGGTGTCTCCACACAATCCCCTCTCCTGCATCCCAAGACCAGTCACCTGGGCAGAGACTGAGGAGAATGAGGAGGAGAGGGGTCCAGGCCATGATGGAGATGCCCCCAGAGCTCTGCTTCCTGAGCTCCACAGCTAAGAAGCACAGCCAGCAGGCTCTCTTATCCTTTCCCCTCATTTAGGGGGAGAAAGGATGCCTTTATGCAAATTATTTCTCCTCCCCTTGTTTGACACTGGGCCTCAATTTGGTTCAAACAGTATATGGGTGTGGCTTTGGGAGACACTCCTGGGACTCATGGAGGTTATAGCTGCAAGAGTCATCCTGTCACATGCACAAACTCCACAAAAGATACCTGAATTATCTTCAAGGCCTGCAAATTGTAAAACTGAATGTCTTCTTGCATCTCCTCTATATAAACAACTCCATGCTAATTAAACTAGAACCAGCAAC
>JAQZBX010042406.1:0-17500 GCA_029593785.1 Cabassous unicinctus
TTTTTCATCTATCCTATGAAACTCCTCATTGAATACCCCTGTCCATTTTGTTATCTTTGTTTAGAGATTCATTTAAACCTCCTTTAAATGTATAAAATATAGTTATTATTATTTTACAGACAATATTTAACATATTTTTCATCATTTCCTTTGGCCACCCATGGTTTCTTGCATCCCATGCCTTCCTTTGTGTCTACTTTTCTTCTCACTGAGGGGACATCTTTATTTCAGTGAGGGGCTATGAAATTGTATTAGCTTAGTCTTTGCATGTCTGCAAGGGGCTTTACTTTGCCTAACTTTTGGATAATAGATTTGCAGGGCATAGAATTCTAAATTGATTGTTATTTTTCCTCACCACTTTGAAGATATTATTTCATTTCCTTCTGGAATCTACTGTTGCTATTGGTCTAATTTTATTTTTGTGGATGATCTGGCTCTTCCTTCTGGTAGCTTTAAAACATTTTCTCCTTATCCTTGATGTTCTGCAGTTGCACTATGATGTGTCTACATATGCATCTATTTTAAATTTTCCAACACAATACACTGGGCGGATATTTCAAACTGAAAACTCACATCTTTCTTTAATTCTAGAAAATTCTTGATTATTTCTTTCTTCAAATATTGTTTCTTTATTATTTCCTTCATTCTCTTCTTATGGAAGTTTTATTAGATACATGTTGAAGCCTTTTGATCTCTCTGTATACTTCACTCTGTCTCTTTGTGGTGCATTTTGGGTGAATTTCTCAAATTCTAACTTTCAACTCCATTCTCTGGTTCTCTTTCTGTGTCCAGTTTAGAGTTTATCCCATGTATTGAATATTTAATTTCAATGACTACATCTTGCCTTTCCTAGATATCTAATTTGCTCTTTTTTGTATCAATGTGTTCTGATTTTATTTATGCCTGTTTTTATTGTATAATTTGTTGTTTTCTTTTAATGAAAGCTTTACTTTTATCTCTCTGAACTTCTAAACACATTTATTTTAAAGTTCTTGTCAGACCCTTCTATAAAATTAATTTTATCTAGAGTGAATTTTTGTTTGGATTGCTGATTTTTTTCTTTCCAATAAACCCCTTCAGATATCTTGGAATGTTGATTTTTAGACTAATTTCAATGAGGGTTTCTTTTCTCCCTCTCCTTTTCCAACTCCTCTTCTCTGTCTCTCTGTTTTCAGCCATTCCTATCTAACAGAACCAGGTCTTCTTATAATGGTAGTTAATATTTCCTTCCCTTTGGATGTAGCGGGGATATCACAAACATAGTCACAGAGTCAGCAGTCAACTAGCCTTTATTCCTGGCTACAAAGCTTCACCTTTAACACTTCCCCCCATTTTTTAAGAGCACTTTAGTCCTTTTTAATCTAGATGAGTTGAACTCTCAGCTGACATTCCTTGATGCCTTACCTAGTAGCCAGTAAAATTATGGCTTTGGTTCCACTCACCATTTTAAATTTCTATTCCATTTAGCTTCATAGTGATATTAATCTTATTTTGGAGACTGCCTATGAACTTTTGGTTTTCTCTTTATATAATTTATCTGTCATTACTCCTTATATAGACCAGATGAGGTGATTAAATTGTGAACTAATGACACCATCCTGAAGTGGACACACTCCACCCATCTCCATTCAGAAAATCGGGATAAGGAGTCTGATAGACCCAGCTTGTGTCCTTGGGTCCAGAGAGTTCAGTGCAATGACTAGTTCTTGGGTCATGTGCTCACCTTGTAATGGAGGTGGGGCCAGGGTTCCTTGACAGCCCCATCATGGCCACATGGGACAAAAAGAGGTATTCCCCCAAAGAAAGCAGGAACAGTTCATCAAAGAAGGGAGATTGGATACTGTGCTGAACAGAGCACAAGCACAACATGGCTACCACAGTCCACTACCAGAAGGTGTCCTCATGATCTGGAAGCTAACACTTACCCTTTTTTCCATTTCAATATTTTCTGTGCCCAGTGAAGGGCTGAGTGCAAAACAGGTGCTCAGCTGGACTGACAGAGAACACTTTAGGCCAGCACAGGAAAAGAACCAGTATGGGAAAGCCCTCTACCCCCAAGCTTGTCTTTAAGGACAACAGAGACAAAGAAGCAGGGCAACAGGCTTGGTTATTGTATGAAGTCCCCTTTAATTGAGACATTTTATTTACTCTTTCTTGAGCCCCAGAGATATATGAGTGGGCAAAGAGGCCTCTGGTTCCAAAATTAAGGAAGGAGGAGCCTGGTACTCAGCTGAGGCTCAGAGCGCCATCTAGTCTTCATGGAAATCAATCACTTGTTTAAGCCCTAGTTTGAGAAATTAGTCCACAGTCATGGGATGCTGGGCAGGTGGACTGCCCACCAGAGGCTCTGGTAGGAGGATGTTCATAGCCCATGGATCTTGGCTAGCTAAGACCCAGACCCCTGTCTCCCACACCAGGGTTTGGGCCATGGAGAGGTTAGGTGGAGATTGGCAAGTTCCCAGTCAGGGGTCCTGGGTCAGTGTCTACTCTGCACTCCCAAACCCCTGTTTCGAGGTCTACTCAGCACTGCCCCTGCTGCAGCCCTGGTTAATGGCATCTTCCATTGCATTTAGAGCTTGGTTTGTTTACAAACTAATAAATATGATTTATAAAATATGCCCGTGGTTTGCTAATTACTGCACATATGGCGTTTCATTTTGTAAAGCTGGCATTTGCATTCTTTGTAGATTATGATTTTGTGTCCCCAGTACTAATTAGTCTGATTAGGCAGATAACTTCCCTGTTACTAGGCTGAGAGGGCAAAGACTGGGGCATTAGGGGCAAAGGAGCTGGGGCTGTGGCCGTCCTTGCAGGGAGGAGCCAGGGAGGCCCCGGACTTTGCTGAGGACTCTGGAATGTCAACCTGCCCATTTTGTGTCCTTCCCCAAATCCAATTAAGCACAGTTCGTTAGCACAATTTTCTTAATCAGGCCTAATCTTCCCACTGAATGCACAATTTCTGAATTGTCACATAGCTGGGTCAGCCTGCAGGGGATCAAGAGGTGGGCCTTTGGCAGGAGAGTGAAGGGACAGAAGGCTACCAGACCCTTCCCAGTGGGCTGGCGAGAAGGACGCACTGTGGGGTTTGACAACCACCCAAGATCTGGGGTGACTAACAGGAATCTCCAGGTCACTAGGTCTCAAGTGGGGAACCTCCAAGTGATCTAGCCCCTAGGGTCTGTTCTTAAGTCCCAGGTGAAAGGCCTAGCACAGGAGGAAGGCTGAGCACCAGGGTCCAAGGCCTTGGGAGTGGGTCCCAGCCAAGGGACCTGCCTTTGAATGGGCCTCAGTCAAGAGCAAAGGCAACTATGTCTGGGGAGCAGGGCTTCTCTGGTTTTCTAGGACATGTAACCCCTGAGGTTCTTGTAAAATGAAAAGACCGGGAGAGAACCCCCTGCAAATAATATTAGATTTCTTGTCAACCTGGGTGAGCTTGGACCAGCACCAAATTTAATTTGTGTTAGAAAAATAGGGAAATGTGCCATCGCTTCTACCCTGAGCATCATAGAGCACTTTGTACCTGCTTCATTACCTCCAAGGGAGATGACATCCCTAAAGCATTTAATATAAAGTGTGGCACACAGTCAATATTCCAAAGAGAACATCTTTTAGATTGCTAGGGACAGTTATATCTTAAACACAGCTCAGAGAAGGGTCCCCAATGATGAATGTGCAAAGATTGAATCAGGGTCTGTGATCTCCAGGTGAGGCCTGAGAAAAGTTTCCTAGGGACCCCATGGGCCCTCAGCAGAAGGAGTCCTTAGGCCCCGGCCTCTCTTCCCTCTTCCCTTTGCTCCTCAATCTAACATTTTGAAAGCACCTGGTCACACACTGTCCATCTTCCTTCCTCCTCCTCCAGGAAGCCTTCATCCCGAGCAGGATAAGTGCCATCTCTGTGCTTCCCCAGCTCCCTGTACTTTTCCTGTCCTAACACCTAACACACTGGGTTGCAATGACCATTTTCCTGTCTGTCTTCCCACAGGACCAAGAGAAACTTGAGGGCAGAACTGTGGCTGCTTTACTCTCTGCTGTAACCTCAACGTGTAGCTGAACTTGTCGGATGGATGGATTTTTATGGGTTCTGGAAACCATTTCCTCCTACACAGGCTTTTCTACCTGCTTATTCCTGAGGCTCAAAAGGGCAGAGCCTGCCCAGGAGAGGGTGGTGGTGGGATTAGGACAACAGCACTAACTCGGGCCCAACTTCCTTGTTTTATTTGGGCAGGATAGGGCAGTAGGCCTCAGTCCCACGTAGGATTGTGCTAAGGTCCCAGGAACACATGGTCCCAGGTTGCCCTTGCTCCTGGGGTCAGGTACCTGGGAAGAACCTCAGACCTGTGCTTGAAGGTCTGGGAAGTTCTGGAGGAAGAGTCCTGACCTTGGAGGGTTGAGAACTCACTTCCGGTCCTGACTGACCTTGGGAGGATCACTTCCTCTGTCTAAGCTTTGATTTTTCTCCTTTGAACAATAGGGATCACATAGCCATCTGGGCTTCCTCCCTGAACAATGTGTTGGTTCAAGGAAGTCATTGTAGACAGGAAGGGACCGGAGCGGTGTATGGAGGCGTGCGTGTGCATGTGTGGGGAAGGGGACAGGTGTGGGTCAGCTCAGGCGACGCCAGCCCCTCCATGCCTTCAGGAGAGCAGGGCTTTGCTCAGTGATCAGGTGGTTCCTCAGGACACTGAGGGGGTCCCCTTCCATGCCCCCATCCCCTGGAGTTTGACCTGAAGGAGGAACTGTAAGAGGATTGCCTCGGCCCATCTATTTGAATTTCATAACCAGCCTCCCGCTTCAGTGATAGGATTCTTTCTCTTACTTCAAAAATCTTAATGCATTCTGCTTTAAAATTGTTTTGAAGTAATAAAGGGATTTTCACAGGCAACAAATGAGTCTCTGGACAGACTTAATCTGAGGCCAAAAGCCAGAGACGGGGATTTACCTCCCATAACGGTTCCTTTCAAGTGAGACCAAGTGGAAGCCCACCTCCCTTTCCTGAAGAGAGCCTAGAGAGGGGCAGGAAAGAGCACCTCACAGACCCCTCCTCTAGGGCCAAGAAGCCCGGTTTATGCTTCCACAAACCTCCCCTCAGCCAGCGACTGGGTGCCACCTTGGCTACGGCCCTTTTGCACCCACTCCCTACCTCATACACCCCGAGTCTATTCTGACCCTGTCTGCACAGCTAGAGTCAAAGCTGAGGAGGGACATTGAGGCAGAAAACCACTGGGAAGGTATTAAAGGGACAAGGCAGAGGGCCAGAAACCCTTTTCCCCAAGCTCCAGACCTGCACATCTGAGCATCTCCAGGACACCTCGCCTTGGATGTCTCACAGGTGCCTCACACTCATATGTGTCTACAGCAAACTCATCACCAGCACCCAGACCTGCCCTACCTCCTGGGTTCCCCATCCTCAAGATGGCATCACCCCCACTCCTGACCAGGGACCAGAGCTGGCTGGCATTCTGGAAGGGCATGGGATGGATGATGCTCACTCCCCAGGGACTCTTCAGCTTTTGAGAGGGGCCAATGGGTAAGCCTGACCAGACCAGAAGTCAACCTCCCCCCCCAGTTGGGACCAGGCTGACTGGGGCCTTTGCCATAAGACGTTCTAGAGAAGTAGCGGGATGAAGGATTCACAGACAACCTCCAGGAGGCCCAACTTCCCTCTGCCCTTCTTGTTTTCTTCAAGGCATTGTCAAAGGGACTGAAACTGAGAGTTTTCATAATTTTGGTCCACATTACTTTGTGTGTCCACTTTGGCCTCCTCCTCTTTAGATTATGTCTAATGGGATGCGGAAATAATACACAATTTTGCACAAGCATCCATATGCCTTCCTATGCACACCACATGTACACACTGCATAATTGCACAGGGGCCTGCACAATATCCCCTAAATATATGTAGATATTCAGGCACACGTAGAGATGAGCAATGCACATCCACACATATACACAGAGTTAACCCTTAGGCCTGGGGTTACAAGGGCAAGCCAGTAAATGGACGATGCTTCTGAATTTCTAGGTAAAACCTTGAGGTGAAAGGAAAAAAGAAAAAAGGAAATGATGGCACCTCTTTCATAAATGGGGGCCAAGAGCCTCCATGGCCTCTATTGGCTGCTCTTGCATTGGTGATGGGCCTCATGATGCTCTAGGGGCTGGTCAGAGCACCTGCCACTGGAGGCAGATGGGCCCCCCTACCCAGGGATGCCTTAGGCCTTTGGGACAGCTCTTACAGCATGGGAAAAGGACTCACTGGGTTGGGACTGGGTGTTATTTCCAAGGCTGTGTGACCTTGAACAAGTCACTTAACTTCTCTGGGTATCAATTTCCCCATCTGTAATATGGGGATAATGACCTCTGCGCAACTACCTTCAGGGATGATGTGAATCAATGACAGTGAATGTTCTTCCAAGCTGCAAAGCCTTGTACATATGTGGAGGGCTTATTAATATGTTCTCCTGCCTCCAACGCCAGCCTTCCCTGCGGAGAAGATGCAGTGTTTTTGAACATGGAGAGTTCCCCAAACTGTGCCCTCCCCCTCTCCAGTATTTCTGCCTTGGGTTGTCAAAAATGGTAATCTTCTCTCAGGCCTGAAATTATGAGCCTGCTTTATTGGTCAAAGGCCATAATAATTTGAGCTCTTATTTTATAAACTCATTTCTGCACAGTGATATCCTGATAGGAGCAGGAATAATAAATCACAAACATGTCCCCCAAGATTGCATTGTAAATGTCAAACTAGACAGGAAATTGTAATTAAAGAAAGGAAATTGCTACAAAGAAGCACTTGATTTTAAAATGAGCCAAGCATAGAATTTTCTAAGCATTTAATTATAGTCCAATTTCAACTGACTGGGCTTTTGCAGTCATATTTCTTATTATAACTCTTCTACATAATAACCAAATCTCCCTGCTTACACAGGTCTGGCCTGTCAGAGGGTAAGGACACCGCATGAGTATGGGGATGGGGAACTTTACAGGCTTTATAGGCGCTGTAATCATGGTGGAGTGTGGCGTGATGGACACAGGTGTAGGGACTTTAAATCAACCACAGCCAAATGTCCAGCCGGCGGGGAACAACCTAACACCTGTGTGGAAGCAGATTTGGCTTGACTTCGGCTCAATGAGAAATTCACTCAGGCACTTGCTTCTGTCAAGAGAAGAGTGGCCCAGGCTTCGGTGTTCTGCTTTTCAGCCCCACAAACATGCCGAGGAATAGCGCCCACCCAATCCACCCACCTACAGGTCATGCTTTACTCGGGCCGTAACTTTGGGCTGAAGGCAAAGAAAGAGGGCTATCTGGATTGATGTGGGTGCCCAACTAGATGGGACTGAACCCTGGGTAATTAGTGATGGGTGTGGGAAGTGGGGGTGCTGAGGAGTGACCAGGGGCATTTGCTGCTATCCCACCTCATGGTTGGTTGTCCCAGGAAGGATCCCCAAAGTATCCTGCCCACTGGGTCTTCTCTCATCTCCCTCATTTTTTTTAGGGTCCCAGAAACTGATTGGCTACCTGTTCAACTCCTGGCCCAGAGGGGCTGCTGCTCCCAGTTGGGATTCCCATGCCCTCCTGCGTAGACTTAGCATCTGCCAGAGGAGGGAGCAAGAAGGCTCAGAAGCAGGGCATCCTTCTTTCTGGAGCTGTCCTCTCTTCAGTCAGTTCAGCGAGGTCGTGACCAGCAGGGTGGGTGGAGTCTGACACCACTGAAACAGGGTTTGGGCCCAAGAAACACAGCCTGAGTAGACGCTGTGAGCGGGGTTCCGGCAGGAGTGCCAATTAGGGTGTCTTGCTTTTGCATTGCACAAGCTCTGGGGAGTGCTGTTTACACAGACCACACTAGAAATGCCCCCCTTCAAATTGTACAGTGTACGATCCCGCAACTGAACATGGTGAACCCTGACTCTGGGCCCACAGCTAAGCTGGAGCCTCATTTAGGGATAGGGGCTGGGAAGGATGCAGAACAGTTGAAAGGTTAGAGCTTGAAATAGAGTGAGGAATTAAAGTTCCAGAGATCAGAAAAGAAACTGGGGGGAGCAGAGTCCCAGAGAGCTGCAAAGGCATGTCTGGAACCACAGGTTGGGGGGCAAGGGGCCTGAAGAATCCTCTCCCTTGGGTATCTCTGCTACATGGGCCTCCTCTCATCCTGGTCCCCTAGGAGAGCAGGGGAACCCAGCTTCTAACCAAAAGCTTTGAGTCAGGCACTCGCCTGCCCTCCAGCTGGTATCCCATCCCCACTGGTGATGAATCAAATGCAAGGATCACACCACACAGGACAGTGTGTATGTGTGTATGTGTCCAGTGACACACCTGGGGCTGTGACCATCCAGGAGGGAGAGCTATGGCTGCGAGACCTGGGGTGGAGGTGCCATGGTTGTGATCACAGAGAGAACACACCTGAGTCTACAGGCACCGGTAGGGAAAAGGTGTTTCAAGGAGACGGAACACCCTGCATGAAGGTACAAATTGGTGTGAAGTTTCTTTCCTTCATTGGAGAAACATTTATTATGACTACCAGGCACTGTTTGGGGCACTGGAAGTATTTCTATGAACAAAACAGGCATAAATCCTTGCCCTCCTGAAGTTTCTATTCTAGTGGGAATAGAATGTTAATAAATTCTCTTATAAGCAAATTGTATAATATTCCAGAAGGTAGAAAGTGAAATGTAGAAAACTAAAGCAGGGACGGGAGATGGAGAGTGTTGGGGAGGAGTTGCAATTTTATATAGGGTGGTCAGAGATCTTCCTGGGCAGGTGACATTTAAACCAGACATGAAGGAAGTAGAGGAGCTAGGCAAGCAGACATACAGGAACAAAAGCATTCTGGACAGAGGGAACTGTGATGCAAAGGCCCTGAGGTCAAGAACAGTCAAGAAGCCATGTGGTGGGTGTACTGGGTGGAGGGCGGGGGGCAAAAGAAATAGGAGAGAAGGCAGAGAAGTAAGAGGAAACCAGGTTTCACAGAGCCTGGTAGGTGATTGTAAGGACTCAAATGTGATCAGGATCTTTCTGACCACATCATTGAGAACAGGCTGAAAGGGGTCAAGGGTGGAGGCTAGAGACTGGGTTCAAATCCTGGTTTTACCACCTACTAGCTATGTAACCTCAGGCAAATTACTTAACCTCTCTAAACCTCAGTTTCTCAAATATAACCCAGGGATTGATAATTATATCTACTTCATAGGATTGTTATAAGGTTTAAAATAGTTAATTCACCTAAAATGCTTAAAACAGTGCCTGACTTGAAGCAAGTCCTACATGAATATTAGCCACTGTCATTTTCAACAGGGAAGTGACAGGTCAAATTTGCATGGCATAAAGCTGACCTAGGCTGGAGTAGAGAGAGGTAGGACTGGAGGCAGGGGGACAGCCTTTTGCAGTAGACCAGAAGAGAGATGATGGAAGTTGGAGTGGGGGTATGGGAAGAACTGGGGGCATTTTAGAGAAGTGTATGAGGCGAACTCATACAACTTGGAGATGGTCAGATGTGAGGAGGCTGAGAGAAGGGGTGGAGAAATGAGATCAGGCCCTCCTCATTGCTGATGGGTTCCTGTAGCGGCTTTCTCGGTGCCCTCTGTCTTCCGGGGCAGGTCCCTCTCTCCCCTGCTCAGAGGTCCCCCTGAGTTCCCAATGTGACAGGGTCAAGTCTAGACTCCTTGGTTTGGCAGTCAAGGTCCTTCCCACTCTCTCATAGCCCCCTTCAAGCACCCCCTGTGCTACAGCCCTGGATGCCCTCCCTCCTTCTGCCCACCCTTCCATTCCAGGCTACCCGCGGCCTCTCCAGGGTCAGCCGCCCAGAGCCTCATATCCTTCCAGCAACTCGGGGCTGCCTCCTGGTGGCCACAAGGCCACATCAGGTTAGATGACTTATCAGCATTCCTGCCTCAGAAAAGGGCTCTCCAGCCCTCCCCAACCCCCCATGTGACTAGCCCACAAGTGTGTGGTGTCCTTGGTGGCTGCGTCTTGGAGGGAGCATGCTGCTGGCCCTCAGGGACCTCTAGCTGTGACCAGCCAGGGCCCATTTGCAAGGAGGCAGGCTGCATTCAGGATGCATACCTTATGACCCTTTGGTCAAGGAGAACCCCCAAGGGCATGTGGTCCTCCCCTATGAAGACAGACTCTGAGGAAAGCACCCAATCCCACATTTAAGGTGGCATTTTAATGGGGATACCCAGGGTGCTAGAGGAGACCTCCAGGCCCACCAACAGAGGCAGCCTGTCTCACCAGTCTCTGGGACACCCAGAATGGTCTTCCCTGTCAAAGAGAGGGTCCTGCAGCTGCTGACTTGTGCTGGTCACAGCAGGACTCCATCTCATTCTAGTCAAGACACAAGACCAGGTCAAAACATCTTGCCCTGGTCTCCAAGGCCTCCTGCCACCATCACTGCTGCCATGGAGAGCTCTGTCACATGGCCATGCCCAGATGCCCTCCCTGCCCTAGTGGGCGCACCTCCCTGCCTTTCTCACTCCTCTAGTTCACCTTCTTAGCCAGCTCCTATCCCCCTATTCCAGGGAGCAAGCTTCTCCTGAGCTCCTTCACCCACATCTGCCTCTTCTTCCTCTTTGAGCCAACACGGAGCCATCACTGAGGATCCGTCAGGACAGAGAAAGCCTCAGGCTCCAAACCTCAGCCCTGCCTGCCCCGAGGCCTTCTACTGTTCCTGTCAGGCTTCCTTCAGGCTATAGCAGGGGCCACTTGCCTTTTCCTCTCTGTGTCCCCTCAGGGGATCCAATGCTCTGGGAGCACAAAATAGGTGTTAGACCCATATCCACTTAAAGAAAGAAAGGAAAATTGCCCCCTGAGACCTCAGGCCCAGAGGAACCAACCTGGCAAGGGCCTCAGGCAGCAGAACAGCAGAACCTGAGGACAGAGGAGGCCCCTCATGGTGGACAAATAGGACCTCCAGCAAGAAGCCCCAAGCCACATCTGCAGAGACAGCAACCTCCATTAAGTCCTGTTTTTTTTTTTTTTAACACTGAAATCAATGTTGCCACCACCAGAAGTAATTAGTATAATTCACATTTCAGATCAGGAGAATTTTTGAAAACCAAGTTTAATTATGTTGAAAAATGACAACTTCATTTTCCCTCCCTGAATAGGTTCCCCTGATGTTCCCTACACTTTCATTACAAAGAGGACTGGTCACAGGGTTGGTTTTGTTTTGTTTTTTAATGCTATTAATGCTATTATTTTGGCTAATAAATCAGCTTGGATGTCAACAACACAGTTTAAGTGGCTTCAATATGTTCCCATCCTTTATCAAGACAGAGTGAGTGGTTGTAGGCCTGAGGGAATCCAGTCTGGGTTCTCAGGCAGCCTGAGTGGTTCTAAGAGATCATCAAACCCATTTTATGGATGAGTAAACTGAGAATCAGCCAACGGAGGAGACCTGCTCAAGGTCCCTTCACCTCTGCTAGGTGTGAGGGATGCAGATATGGCCCTTGCCACCAAAGAGCAGAGGAGAGCGAGGTGTGGGCCATGACAGGGTCAGCACAGACCACGTGCTGGGGAGTCAGGGAAGGCTGGCTGGAGGAGGTAACCTCTGAGCAGAGTCTTGAAGAGTTCAGGTTTCAGCAGGGGGAAGAAGAGGCTGCCATTCCAGGTGGGGGAGAAGCTGTAGCAAAGGCCAGGCAATGGGCAGGAACTCGAGGGTATCTGGACCTGGGTAGAGGATGCCCACTCAGGCTCTCATGAGAAATGAGATCTGGGGATGCCTCACCTCACTGCAGTTTCCCAGACAGGAAGTCTTTGTGTCCATCTGAGGATATCGGGGTTCCCAGTAAATTAAAGATAGAAGCCAGGAAGCCACTCCTGTCCGCATCTCATCCCTGCTATCACCCCATCAATATCCCATGCCATGCTATCATCCTCACCCCGCTTACTCCTTTAGCAGGCACCCAGCCCCCACCCTAAGCACCTTACTTCATCTCTTTGCTGCCACCCTCATTCTATCCCACCTCCCAAAGTCTTAGCCCGACCATCCTTATTTTCATCTTCTTTCAAATGGAGCTTTGTCACTGTTGCCTCTGGTCCCTCCGACAGATGCATCTGAACCTCCCCCACCCATGACTTGGTCCCATGTGTTTGTTTAAGAGGCTGCCATGGTGCTAATTGCTGTGTTTATTCCTGCTCACCAAATGCGCTGTGTGTTTGCAGGCATTTGCTTGAGTGGCCCTGGATGCCTGGTCTTGCTTGTTTTCCTTTTTGCGGGGGAGGAAAAGAGAAGCACCCTTCTGACCTTTTCATCTCAGCCCTGCCTTTCTGGGACCACAGACCGGAGACAGGACTGGGGTCTGTCCCCACCTCTCCTCTCCAGGAAGGGGCGCTGGCTCTGGCGTGGGTCGGGACACTTTAGGCTTGCTGCTGGGGGAGCAGGGGCAGCAGTTCCCTCCATGGAATCACGTCTCTGTTTTCCCAGTGACCCCTGTGGCCCGAAAAGCAAGCATTAGCTCATTGGCTGTGCAGTCTGGCCTGGCTTGTTCTCTAAGTAAAGGAACAACCTAGATGAGAATGTTGTGCTTCACTGGATCTCAGAAGATGAGGCAATAAATGTAAGCCATCCCAGGCTCCAGGGATCCCCAAGAGGGCTGCTCAGCCAGGCAGGCCCGCAGCTCCCAGCTTCCCCCTTCCTCTTCCAAGCTGCTCCATTGTGTGGGCTTGCAGGCCCGGGCTGGGGGCCGGGAGGGTCGTCCTGCCAGGGTCTTCTCATCACAGCCCCTTGCTGAAAGGCCCCATGCCCCCTCCCCCGGGCCCCACCAGCCAGGCCAGGGTCAATGGGATTAAAGGCTCAATTCATGCCAGTCAGTTCTCTGGTAACACGATTTCATTAGAGGCAGGCGGGGAGGAGAATGGATGGAAACAGCTGGTGTATAAATTATAAAGTCTACTTTGTACTGAGTGAGCACACCTTTCCCCAGCCACATGACCAATTAATGTGGTGGGGAGTGGACTTGAAGTCAAATTGCCTTTCCCCCCCCTCTCCTGGGGCTTGGTTAACAACAGGTCCCTGCAAAGCGGGGAGAAGGGAAGATTATGCAAAGCTATCATCATATGAAAATAGCGTATTAACATACTGCCTGTGAGCTGTGTCCAATCAGTTCCCTCCCAGTGGCGTGTGTACGAAACAATTAGAATGGCATTTCCACCATGCTTCTTTAATACATTTTGGCATTAATATAATCAAGGGGGGAGCCTAGACATCTTGCAGGCAGGGTTTTCTGTAACACCCCTGGGGGGGTTGCATGGGGAGTTCGCAGGATCCTGGAGGACAGGGACAGGGCGTGGGCTGTGCTCCCCTGGACCAGAACCACAGAAGCAGTTCTCTGGAGAGGTGCCCTGGACTCTGCCAGCCACCCACCACCTCTGTCTGCCTGGAGGCAAAGGCTTCCTCCCCCCACCAGCAAAGGACCACAGACCCACCACCACCACCACCAGGGTTCCTCTCCCAGCAACAGCAAGAAGTTCCAGAGTCAGAATGTGTCTTGAAACATGTCAATCCTGTTATAAAATCCCCGATGACTTCACATTTCCTACTGAGGCCCTGAGCTAGCCCCTGCCTACCTCTCCAGCTCACTGCACACCACTCTCAGGTCACACACCACCTTCAGTCACGCCAGCCTTCCTTCTGCCGCTCACACTCCACCCGGGCCTTCAGACTTCTCTTCCCTCTGCCTGGTGCGATTTTCCTTCTCATGCTGCTGGTCTTGGATCCTCAGAGAGGACTTCCCTGAGCAACTCGCTTTAAATCTTGCCCACCCCAGTCACCGTCTGCCACCCTGTTTTGTTTTCTTCATAGCGCTTGTCTCTATCTCAAGTTCTTTCGCGTATGGATGTGTTCTGCTTTCCACTAGAACGTAAGCCCCTTGAGGGCAGGGACCTTGTGTGGCTTGGTCACTGTGGTGCTCGTGGCACCAGAATGGTGCCTAACACGTAGTAGGTGCTTGGTAAAAAAATTTTTTTGGATAGTGAATAAATGATGGAATGATTCCAACCCTGGCATCTGTTCCAGGAGGAACCAGTAGGACCTGGTGGGGATCCTGGCTTTGCTGTCATCTGCCAATGTGGCCTTGGGCAACCCCACTCCTGCTCTCAATTCGCCAAGGCCAAGCCTTTATTCAACACCTGCTGGTTGCCCAATCCTGAAGGACTAGGAGAAGTAGGAACCAGATGTGGTTCCTGCCTTGGGGGCTCTAAGCCTAATAGGGGAAACAAGTCTAGATATGAGAAAAGAGAACAAGCTCTCTAAGTCAGGATAAGAACACAGAGATACAGGGGGATGCCACAGTGGGAGTCAAGAGCCTGGGATCAGTTCTTTCTCCAGTGTTGCTGTGTGACCTCAGGCCACATGTTGAACCTCTCTGGACCTCAGTTTTCTTATCTGGAAGGCAGACCATAGCCAAAGGCACCCTTGGAGCTTATTGAGTCCAACTACCTATTTCAGAGATGGGCAAACTGAGGTCCAGAGTGGGACAAGGACTTGCCTAGGGATAAAGGGTGAGTTGGTGGCAAAGCCAGAACCAAGGTCCAAACTGGAGTCTGTGTGCTTCAGCAGGATTCCATAGCCTCTGCTCCCCTCTGCAGATCCCCTCTGGGGATCCAGCTTGCACCTGGCCCTGACTCCACAACACAGACAAAGAGCCAAGAGCCCTGACCATGCTTCTCTTTCCCTCACACACAGGGAGTGTGCAGGTGGGGACCGTATGTGAGTGAACACATCCCCAGAGCAGGAGCCCCTTGGGCCTGGCTTGCTGGCCACTCTTCCCATTCTGTATGAATAAAGCTGTGTTTCTGTGTGCAAGATCCAGCACAAAGAAATTGAGCTTGGGTCCTCCCTTCCCCACCTGCTCTGACACCCCTGGGTCCTAGCCTCACTGAACCCTGGTGTCCATATTCAATTCAGCAGTGTAACCAACAGGAGTTTACTGAGCATCTACTATGTGCCAGGCACTGTCCTAGGTGCTGGAGATGTATCTGTGAAAAAACAAACATGGTTCCTCTCATGGAGCTTACAGGTCATAGGGAGAGGCAAATGTACACTACTGCTGCTGCTATAAATGATGGTGGGTAAGAATAAGTGCTACAGGCTGCCAAGGCTCCTGGAGCGGAGCCGAGCAGACCAAGCCGTGGCCTTAGGTGGTGGCTGGCACAGAGGATGCAGCAGCAACAGCTATGCTGGAACCCCGCTGAGCCCACCTGCTCCTGGAACAGGCAGCCCGTCTCGCCAGGCAGCCGGAGAGGGCAGCAGCATGCAGAGTGGCCAGGAGCTGGGCGGCTTCAAGGGCGAGGCCTCGAGCACCTCCATGGTCTCGGGCCCCAGCCGCCCTTCCCAGCCCACCTCCGAGCTGGTGAGCCAGCGCCGTGGGCCAGCCAGCCTGCTCTACGACCCCGACCACCTGCACAGCGCACTAGGCACCTCAAGGTCACCCAAATGGTAGGTGGGGCTGGGCCCCAGGTGCTGGGCGGGAAGCTAGCCGCACCTTCCCTTCCCGCTCTGGCTTCCAGGGCACAGTCCCTGCCGTCCTCGGCCGAGCATCCCCCTTCCCCAGAGCCTCAGGTGTGCTCTTCCTACCTGTCCCTGGGCCATCATGTCCACCCCCACTTTCGCTAATCCAGGGCTTGTTTCATTTTTAGGCTTGGGGCATTAAAGGTCTTAGCAACTTGTGGCATGTTTTCTGACCACACAACCTCTACCCACCCCCCGACGGTCCTTGTCTGTCTCTGCCTCCACCACTGGGGCCTGGGTCTTGTCTCCTCCCTGGACCTAGAAAAGAGTGGAGCTCATGGTAGAACCCAACATATATGTGTGGAATGGAGGAATGTGGCCTAGATGCAATGGGGAAGCCCAGATCTGTTCACAAACTCTCCACTTGATTCCGCAGGGTTCTGATTCCTCCTCATTAACCTAAAGACAGAACAGGCATCCTTAGGCCCGCTGCCCCAGCAGGGTGGCTGGCACTGCCCAATTGGCACCCAGAGTTAAATCACTGTGGGAGGGCGGCCAGTGTTGGAGGTACCAGAAACAGAGGACTCGCTGTTGGGCTTGCCCATGGTAGAGCCATTTCTCAGGGCCGGTCAGCTCTGCCCCTGTCTTGTGGTTTTGTAACAGGCCTCTCGGGCAGTTGCTTTGCTCTGTTGTGGCCAGGGCATGCTCTGGCTCAGAAAAAACTGTGTGCCCTCTATGTTCCCGGTCACAGGTAGGGCTTGCTCTGAGGCCCATCAACAAAACTTCTCAGCCAGAGAAGCCATTTGCACTGAACTGCAATGAATATGCAATTTGTTTCTTCCAATAAAGGTCTCAGTGTTTGTAATTCGCAAAAATAAATAAAAATGAAAAAGATAGATGTAGCATAGGAGGAGGCTAGTGACAATGGTGCAATTATATAGGGTGGCCAGGGGAGGGCACATGGATAAGGTGACGTGTGGACGGAGACCTGGATGAAGCGATGGAGCAAGGAAGGCACATATCTGGGGAAGAGCCTTCCAGGCAGAGGGAACTGGAAGCCCAAGGGCCCTGAGGTACGAGGATGCTTGGCATAGCTGAGGAACAGCCAGGAGGGCTACGTGTGGGCATGGAGTTAGCTAGTAAGGAGATGAGGTGGAGTGGTAGGCGGAGGTGGGAGGAGGGGGGGGAGGCCCCAGTAAGGCTTCAGGTTTCGCTCTGTGAGAGGTGGGAAGCCGTCAAGGAATGGCCTGATCTGACTTATATGGCTGCTGTGGAAGAAATGGTCTGTAAGAGGGACAAGGAGAGAGATGGCCAGGAGGCTACTGCAATGATCCAAGCAAGAGGTGATGGGGAGCTCAGATCCCATGGGGATGTCAGGACCATGTTATTGACTTGCCCAAGGCACTCAGAAAACAAAAGGCCAATTCAGAATGCAAACCCAAATCTCCTGACCTGAATGCATGCAACCCGGATGACTGGTTCTTCTATGAACTTCTATCCTCTTTCCCTCTAAGGTCCTGCCCTGCCCTCGCACAGGGGACTGAGGGAGCTGCCTTGGGCAGGGTTGGTGGTCTCCCAGAGCTGCTCTGCAAGTCTGGCCTCCCCTCGGGGTGGGGAACAGGGGGTGGCACATCCCCACAAGGGCTGGAGGGACAGCTGGTGCCAGATGCCCAATCCCTGCCCCTCAGGCGTCCCTCCACCCATCAGCTGACCCTGATGCCTGACAAGAAGTCTCCAGTCCCTTTGGTAGATGCTTCCTGGACTTCACACACCTCAACACACCAAGAAACAAGCAGCTTGCCCTGCAGCAACTCAGTGTTGGGGACACATCACCCTAACAATAGCCTGGGTTTACATGGAGAACTTTTCCATTTTACCTAGGAGGAGAGTGGGGCTGAGAGGAGCCAACCACGTGCCCCAGGGCACAGAGTTGAGCCAGGATTTGAACCCAGGTCACCTGACCTCAGAGCCCATGGCTACTACTGAGGGGCTGGAGTGCAGGGTTTGAGGGCAGCATCCTAACTTCAGACTGGGGGCTCTGCAAGTATACTCAATGAGCCCTG
>JAQZBX010042407.1:0-22021 GCA_029593785.1 Cabassous unicinctus
CCAGCAGCCTTTTCCTTATAACACAGGGAAACTTTAGAAAAGCTGGTTGGAGGTCAGCCTCCTCCCCTGGCCCCAACAGGGCTGCAGCCCTGCTTCCTTCCTCAGGGCAGCAAGAGGGATGGATGGGCCCAGGCCGGCAGCTGGTACAGCTCTTGAGGCTGAACGTCCGCACCCCGTCGGCCTAGCAAGTTCACTCCCAGGTATCAGGCAGAGCCATATGCAGTTGCCAATATCTGACTATTCTTGATGCACATCAAGATGGGGCCAAAAGGCCGTTTCACATTTTCAACTGAACATAGACCCAATGAAAAGGAATATATATGCTGACTAACAGAAACTGAAAGAGACTCATTGCAACAGTTTTCATAGTAGCTCCAAACTGGAAACACCAAGTGCCCATCCACGGTGGAAGGGATAAATAAGCAATGGTACATTCCACAACAGAACACTGCTGGGCAATGAGAGCAGTGGGAAGGAAAGACCTAGAAGCACACATGACAGCATGTATGGCTCTCACAGCCATAACAAAGTCAGACACAGACAAGCCCTCGTGTATGACTGCATGGAGAAGAATTCCAGAACAGGGCAAACTAATCGCTGCTGTTAGAAGGCAGGCTGGTGGTCATCCCTGGGGGATGGGGGCACTTTGTGGGAGGCTCATGTTCTGCCTCTCGATGTAGGGGCTGGTAGATGGACATGTTCAGTTTGTAAAAATTTAATCAAGTTGTACACATTTTTGAGATGAGCAATTTCATGTATAAATATGATAAATCAATAAAAAGTCTTTAAAAACACCGAGAATCATGTTTATTCTTCTGGTCCACCATATAGAAAAGCCAAGCCATCTGCCAACTCTGAGTGCTAATCTGTGCTTCTCTCCACATAGGTGAAAATTCTTCAGGAAGGCTTCGGAACCTGGCATGGAAGAACACTCCCCGGTTTGGTCACCACGGCCCACCTGGAAGCATCTGCATTCCAAGCTCCTAGCATGTCGCGACTGGACCAGGGAGATTGTCCAGCTCAAGGCCCAGCCCTGCCCAGCCCCCAGGGTGGTGTACACTGCTGCTGCCCAGCCAGCAGAGGGAGCCCTCGGCACGCCGGTGTGGGCGGCTTGCAGGCTGCAGGGCACCCTTAGAGCTGGGGAGAGGGCAGGCAGGAACCCCACCTCTGTTGGACAATCAGGAGATCAAAGCCCAGAGCCTTGAAAGCAGCTGCCTGAGGCTACACAGCTGGGAGAACCGGGACTGTGGGGAACCTGGGACATTAGTGGGAAAGCCTCCTGAGTGAGCTTCCCAGGAGTCCAGCAGGCAGGTACTGCAGAGGCTGGCACTGGCTGTTGCACAAGGCGCTGCCCCTCCACCAGGACCCCCGCAGTCAGCAGGGCCAGCACAGGTCACACCCTGCGCAACGGCGAGGGAAGCCTCCACCACAGGGAGGGCCCCTTCCAGGTCTGTGGGCCCTGTGGAGAGTGGCTTCTGCACCAGGGGTGCAGACTGGGTTGCCCCACCTTTTGTGAGAAAAGGCCACTCTTCATTTTCCTGACATATTTTAATGGGTATACTGAGGCAGGGAAATGTGTTGGGGAAGAGGGGGAGGGGGGGAAGGAGAAGGGGACAAAGTGGTGCGTGTGAGGTAAGAGAAAGAAAGATGCTGGGTAGGACAACCCCAAGGAAACACGGGAGGGGGCTCCGCTATCACCCACACTCCTCCCCTTACTCCAAGCCTTGGTGACCTACATTCATCCAGTCATTCATAATTATTGAGCACCTACTCTCCACATTCAACTCTCTCTAGACCAGGGGTTCTTAACCTTTTTTGTTCCACAGACCCCTTTGCCAGCCAGGTGAAAACCATGGACCCCTTACTAAGTCCACACTGTACTGTGCATTATTTAATAAATACATGACACCTGCGCCAACATGTCCCCACAAGAATAGTGGTTTTTTTAATTTCAATTTAAGCTCACGGAGCCCTTGTTGTGAACCCTTGCTCTAGACTCAGGGGATAGCCTGGGCAGATCATTGAAAAGTTAGCAAATGACCTCTTGTGAGATCATCCAAGAGGATGCTGGGAGAGAGAGGTGGGAGAGGGAATGTGCACGTGAACTTTAAACGCTCTGAGGGCTCATCTGGATGATGAGGTGGGTCAGCTGCTCCGGGAGCTGGGGAAGGCCCTTTCTGGTGGGGGAAACCCAGGTGCAAAGCCCTGCTGAAGTGGCAGACTCCTCGCTGGGGCCCCCTCGCCCCTCCAGCCTCATGTCCCGCCACACCTGGAGGGCCACCACCTTCTCAGGCCCGCTCCCAGCCCCTGGCTCTGCCCTCTCCTCTTGGCTCCTGCAGGCCCCTGTCTTCCCTCTACCATAACTTACCAGCCAAGGCTGGATTTGCTGGCTGACTGGTGGGCCTTCAGCCTCTCATCCGAGTGCCCCATCTAGGATGCAGATCTGCCTGTACACCCCAGCTCAGAGGCCTTCTACAGCCTACAGGACGAAGCACGAGCTCCACGGCACGTACGGCCATGAGCCCCTGGCCGTCCTCATTTCCTCTTTACTCCTTCCCCCGCCCCCACACACACACCTGGTCCCAGGCATTCTGCATTACATCTTGCTCCCCATGTAATGGCTTTAAAATATGTCCACAAACTCTGTGAGCCTCCTCTCTTCAAGGGTGGAGTTTAATTCCCCTCCCCTTGAGCCGGGACCTGTGACTCTTTTCTAATAGAATATGATGGACATAATGGTGTATGACTTTTGAGAGCAGGTCATCAGAGGCACTACTGCAGCTTTTCCTTGCTCTCTCTTGGGTCATTCGCTCTGGGGAAGCCAGCTGCTATGTCATGAAGACACTCAAGAGGCTCCCATGGTGAGAAAGGCCTCCTGCCCACAGCCCCATGGGTGAGCCTCTTAGAAGACGATCCTCTGGCCCTAATCAACCCTTCCGATGATGCAGCGCTAGCTGACATCTTGACGGCAACAACCTCAGGAGAGGCCTAAGCCAGAATCACCCAGCTGAGATGCTCCTGAATTCCTGATCCACAGAATAAAGGAGATAATAAACATTTGTGGTTTGAAGCTGCCAAGTTCAGGGGTGGTTTGCTGCAGAGCAATTGACAAAGAACACACCTCGCTGCGTCACCTGCTGTCTTGGATGCCTCTGTGCCTTTGTACATGCTATCCCCTCGGCCTGTGATACCTCCAGCAATCTGACCTTTCCATCAAGTGCTGCATCATCTTTCAAGGTCCACCGGAAACATCATCACCTCAGTGAAACATCCCTGCCCTGTGGCCTTGCCACCCCTGCACACAGCCCTGACGTGGTCCGCTGACTGTACAATGTCCCTGGTGGCTCAGACCCCTGCCCTGTGGGCCACAGACAGCCAGGCAACAGAGAGCTCCAGGAAAGAGCCCTGTCAACCAGCTGGAGAGCCACAGCTCAGGGTGTCAGTGGGATGAGCAAACAAAATGAATATTTTCCAACAAATATTTCAGCCTAGGAGCTTCCATTCTTTCCTCCAAATAATGGAAAAGCACGAGAACTCATTGGTAACAGGACTCATTGGTAAGAGGCCTCCACTTCCTCTTTCCCAGCCAAATGGACAAGGGGAGCCGGCCTACCTGAATCAGGGCGAGCACTTTGTCCTGTACAATGGTGGGTGGGTTGTTCTTGGGAGAGATGATTTTGACCAGAACGCTGTCGATGAAATCCCGGCTGGCCACGAGGACGTGGAAGCGGTGGCCACAGTTCTTCACACACGTCTCCAGCACCTGACGTGAGGGGGAACACGATAGGTCACCATCAAAAGGGTCAGAATGGATGCAGGGGACTGAGAAGGGCAGCTGGGTTTCCACCACCCCCATTGTCTCTCTACCAGGTCTTCTCTCTGATATATCTCCTCCGGCGTCAAATCTAGGTGGCACCCGCATTCCCACACTCTAGTTTAGTCATCCCTCTGGGGAGGAGAGCAGCCCCTTGCTGACTAAAGTCTCCTGTCCCTGCACAATAATCAGGCAATTAGTTGGTAATTGAGGTACCAGTTTTGCATGAGAAGGACGCTGGTGTTTTAATGGGATCAAAATGACTGAGCGGTCCCTGAAAATTAGCATTTTAACTCCTCTCTCTGGGCCTCTGGGCGGGAGGCATTAGCCAATGGAACATAGGCCCTGTCACCAGGGGAGGCTGCTGTGACAGCTTGAATTACCTCGTGAGTTATTGGCCCCTGTATGTGAGGAAACGAACACACATACCTCATCCACCCCGCACAACCCTGTTCCTACAACTAAAACTGGCAAGAAAAAAACCCTGTCCACCTTGGATAAATCGTTTGTAGGCCTCGGCTATCAGCCAGCTTTAAGGTGGATGATAAAATTGAACCCCACCTGCTCCTCCCTTGTCTAGGAAAATGAGTTACCCAGGCTGTAGCCTCTTAGAAAAGCCTGGAACATGTGAGTTCTGGCCAGATGGTGAAGGAGGGCTTGCATCTCAGCTCTGCCACTCTCTCCCTGAGTTTCTCTGAGCCTCACCTTGCTTGCCTGGAATTGGGGACAATGTGTCCCTTCACATGGCCGTTGTTAAGTTAGAATATTCCTGCATACTACTGTAGGGGCCCAATAAACGGTGGCATCATGACGATGATGGTGACTTTTCAGAAGGCTGCTGTGTACACTCGAGTAAAGGGACAGCTTGTTTCTTTCCCCACAGAGCAGAGAGGCGCCCTGGAATTCAGAGGTACCAACTGAATTCTAGCCTCGAGCACAGCTCTCTGCAAACCAACCCGTCCTGTCACCTAACCTTCCCAGGCCTCCCTGGAAGGACATCACCAGCAGCAGGGAACTCTTCTGACTGCCTCAGTTATTGTCAGTTATTTGTTCAAGTCCGATTTCTCTGGGGTCTGCCCAGGCTAGCCTGACCACTGGTTAACTCAGCCAGCCGTTCCACAGAACAGGGCTCAAAAAATGAAGCTTTGCTTTAATAAAGCGAGGCTGTAAACATAACATGTACTGAATGCCGACTACATGCCAAGCACTACAACAGGGTCTTTCACATAACAGTAATTTCATTTAATTCTCACAACTAATCAGTTCTCTTTAAGTGGATATTGTCGCATTTTTCAGAGTAAAGAGGCTTAGCAAGGTGAAGGTTTCTGCTGGTGGTGCGGAGGCAGGTGGGGCTCAGGTCAGCCCGCGTCTCTTCCCCACAAGGAGGCCCCAGGGCCGTCCCACCCTCCCAGTTTGCTCCAAGTAGCCGTCCATCATCAAGGAGCACTAGAGGTCCTGTTCCCTCCTTTGGTCCTTGACATAACCCAGAGATATGGTACGACCCACATTTTAGAGGTGAGGAAGCTAAGGCTTAGAGATGCCAAATAACTTAAGACAGGAGGCAGGCACTGGGATTTCCTCCCAGCCAGGCAGCCTCCATGCCCAGTGGCCACTGCTGCCTGCACTGTAGGGGACTCTGGGTTCCAGTCAATTTGCCAAAAAAACTCTGTAGCTTAGCATCCTTGGGGCCTCTGAACAAGAGCAGTTTTTCCTTTCCCATGGAAGCATTTCCCTTTCTTAGCCGACTATGAGGTAACTGGGACTCACTCCTTCACAGTAACCCTGTGCAGACTACAGAGATGAATCAGAGGTGTCCCTCCTGCCTTCAAGGAGCTTACAGTCACTCTCTCTGCAGGGTTCTCTAAAACCCCCCTCCCAACTGGACCTAAGCAGACAGAAGAGTGGGCTGCTGGGCCACGAGGGGTAGCAAGAAGTATGTTTTATTTCGTGAGGAGCAGACAGGAAAGGGAAGGGTGGGCAGCCAGGAAGGAAAGCTGGAGTGGGTGGGAAAAAGACTTGGAAAAAGAGAAGCAGGAAGGCTGAGGTGGCAGGGCAGACTGCAGCTCTGCTCCACTCTCAGGGCAGCACAGGGCCAGGAGGCCCTCCTCACCTTGAAGGAACACAGCCTTACGCTTTCCAGTGCGTCTCAACCTTCCCCATGAGGCTGAGGTATATGGGCTTGGAGATGCCTGGAGAGAGCTGGCCCCAAGGCCTAACAGAGAAGGAGGTGCAAGGCCTCCTACCTGGGCTGGCAGGGGTCACGCGACCTGGGAAGGCCCAGGGGCCTGCTTCGGACTGCCCTGCCAAAAAGGCCCTTGGTGATCTGTCTCTGTAGGTGAGGACCTCTCACTAACTCATTTTAGGTAAATAGCAATAATCTTGGTGGGTACAAGTATGAAGTTGGAAGAGGGATCTGAGAAGCAAGAGGGCTGAGAGCCACCAGCAGGTTAAGGAAGGCAAAGATAGAGAGCCCATACCAAGCTGATGCGAGACCCCGCGAAGTACACCCGCCTAGGGGCCAGTCAGTGTCGGGACAATGGCTTTGCACATGTCAAAAGGCTCCCCAAGGCATCGCTGGACTTGCAGCGAAGACCTGATCTGTTGGGATCTGATCTGTCATACAATGCCTAGCATGCTGTGCTGTAGGAAGGCAAGTCAACGTACATCCATTTTAGAAATATGGGTCCCATATTGGAAAGATCCAATGTGGTGGCCATGAAGTTGGGTATATGAAGGCACAAGTTTAAATGCCAGGAAAATGCTCTGGCCTGTTCAAGCTCATTCCCTGATGATTTTAGTTATAAAAAACAATTCATTTTGGGCATCACTCTGTGTTTAGTGGATGGCTTGGCTCCAAATCTAAGATAATAGCTTGCAACCCCCTACGTCTTATCTGGCCTTGTCTCTTTTATTATTCAAATCCCAACTCCCTGGCAGAGGGAGCTCTCCTAATAAATTTGGGCTTTTATTTGGGCAAAAAATCCAAACAGTTTCTCTGCTTTAAAAGTAACCTTTTATTTTTTTCCTGTTTTAGATTTTAAAATCCCACTATTTCAAACCTACAAAGAAGTCAACATGCTGACCTGTTACAGTTTTTATTATAAGAATTCATTGTGACCCAGATTTTGCCACGTGGCTGAGAAACTGTTAGCTTTCCAGATAGAAATAACACAAGTCGTCTCTCTTAATTATCTGGCATCTTGAGGAAAGGCAAAAAGCTGGTCTGTACCTTCCTAAAAGGAGTCTCTTGGCTGACTTTTTCAAGCACCTCTGCGCTACTGTCAGTTTTCACCCCCTACGATAAACCATCTTATGACAGCAATCCACGGCCTGGCCACTCATTGGTTGGGAAGGCCTGGGCAAACCCCCAGGCCTCTCTGAGCCTCAGTTTCCTCATCATTCCACATAAGGGGGACGATGGAACCTATTTTGGAAGGTTGTTGTAGGCATCTGCATTAACATCTTAAAAGCTCAGCCTGGTTCCCAGCAGATACTCAAGAGGTGGAAGTTATTTTTATAAAGAGGAAACTGGCCCAGGTCTCAGAGTAGGCTGGTGACAGAAAGGGGACTGACAGTCAGGCCTTGGGCTTGCCAGGGCCCCCGCACTACATAGCACTGCACACACCCCCTCTTTTGCTGGTACACCTTCTCCAAATGGAAGCTCCCCTGTTTCAGGGGCAGGTGGGAGACCTCGAGGGCACTGCCACAAGGCTCTGCTGAGCCCTAGTGGCCCTCGTGCTGTCCAAGTCATTGGTGGTTGGTCCTCAGAGCCATGTGAGTGGACAGGGGCCCTGTGAATGGGCAGGGAGGACGGCTTTCCATGAGGCCCCCACACCCAGGGGAGAGCAGCACTCACCGTCAATGCCAGCATCACTTCTCTGTAGTTCCGGTTCCCGTTCAGCCGTTTCTTCAGGGCACGAATGGCATCCTTTGGCCTGGAGAAAAGGACATATTAAGATCCTTGCAATTTCTATTTTGGGGAACTAGAGGTTCACTCGCATTTGCGTGAACTAGCATACATACAAGGTTATTCACTGAGGTACTGTTTATAAAAGGAAAAGATTGCAAACAAACTAAGGGAACAGGTTACACGTAATTATGGCACATCTGCACAATGGAATACTATGCAGCTGCAGAAAAGGATAAAGAAACTCCTATGCACCAATACGGAACGAGGTCAAAGATTTGTGAATGAATAATTCACAGAACCATGCGTAAGATATGATACTCTCTGAGTTATAAAAGGGAAAAACAAATTTACACAGACGTACATACTAGCATAGGGACAGAGCATCTCTAGGATTCTTAAGAACCTGGTATGTCTGCTTCTGACGAGCAGCCGGGTGACAGAGGTAGGAGGGAGGTTTTCCACTGGCTTGCCTTTTGCAGACATTTTTTTTTTTTTTTTGCAAATCACATATCCAATAAGGGTCCAACATCCTTAATATACAAAGAAATCCTACAACTCAAAAAGAATCAACAACAACCCAACTGAAAAATGAGCAAAAGACCTGAATGTCCACCTCCAAGGAGGACATGCAAATGGCTAAAAAAAGCACATGAAGAGATGTTCAACATCACTAGCTACTAGGGAAATGCAACTCAAAACCACACCAAGGACCACTTCACACCGACTTGAATTCAAACTTTTTCAGAAACTGTTCTCCCTTTGCCAGTAGCTCCCTTCCCTTACCCAGGTAGGAAATAATTCCACTCCCCTCTGCATCCTCAGCAACAAGTCCTCGTCAGTACAGAGGGTATTTGAGAGGGTACCCAGGACAAGCAATGGCATGGCTCCACCCTTTGCAGACATTTTGTATTATGCATCACATGCAAGTATTATTTATTCAAAACAATAACCCACTGGTAGGTGGGTACATTGAGAGATTTTTTCCCTCCAGGGAAACCACAAGAGAGAAAGAAGAGAGAATGGCCAAGCCATTGCTTAAGCCTGGATGATCAGCTTCTCTTGGGTTCCATGGAACCCCGTTTTTCCCTGAGAAAGCTTAAGTGAGACTCCTTGAAACCCAAGGAACTGTGTTTTTAGGTAGTAGATCTGATGTGGATTCCCAGAGGGAATAGACAGTCCCAAATTTACAAGTGGGTAATATTCAAAAGCTCATTCATAAATCTGTTTGGAACTTGGAATGCATTCTTCCTTAAATGACTTTTTTTTTTTTTTTTTTTTTTAAGATTTATTTATTTTATTTATTTATCCCCCCCTTGCTGCTTGTGCTGCTGTGTCCATTCGCTGCATGTCTTCTCTGTGTCTGCTTATCTCCCCCTTGCTGTGAGGTCTTGCCGCATCAGCCCACGTGGCACGCGAGCCGGCCTGCCCTCACAAGGAGGCGCCGGGAAGCGAACCCAGGGCCTCTCATATGGTAAACGGGTGCTCTATCCATTGAGCCACACCCGCTTCCTGCCGTGAGGTTGCTGCATCAGCCCACTGCACCACTCAGGCGGGTGTGCTCTCACAAGGAGGCCTCGGGACAGACGCGAACCCGGGCCTCCCATATGGTAAACGGGGGCTCTGTCCACTGAGCCACACCCGCTTCCCAAATGACTTTTTTTTTTTTAGGAGGCATTGGGGATTGAACCCAGGGCCTCATACATGGAAAGCAGGTCCTCAACCACTTGAGCTACATCTGCTCCCCTTAAATGACTTTTAAACCTCATAGTTAGTCAATAACAAAAAGAAAACCCAATTTAAAAATGGGCAAAAGACTTGAATAGACATTTCTTCAAAGAAGATATACAAATGGCCAAAAGGCATAAGGGAATGCATATCAAAATCACAATGAAATGTCATTTTACACCCACTAGAATGGCTACTATTTTTTTAAAGTGGAAAATAAATGTTGGAGAGGATGTAGAGAAATAGGAATGAATACTTTCATTGTCAGTGGGAATGTAAAATGGTGCAGCTGCTGTGGAAGACGGTTTGACTAGTCAGCCCCATTTAGACAGAAATACACAGAAGGCTTCTGGAAGCCATAAAATATACCCTTGAGTCACCTATTTCCCATTTCCAACTTAAAACACAGCTGCCCTGCAGAAATTCTTGGCTCCTGTGTCAAGGGGAGACAATTCGAGACCATCCGGGGAGGAGGCCTCTGCAGAGTGTTCACAGGGCTGACTTCTGCAAACAGGGGACTCGACTGCGCTCTTCTCTGGGGACCGTCTTTGGGCTGGCACTGGTGAAGGCCGGGGCTAGAATGTATTGATCTCTTCTTTCTCACAGGCTCTGCCAAACCATGGCCCTCCCTGACCCTTGGCTGCTGGTTCTGCTCAAACCTTCCCAAGCTTTTGAAATTCCATGGGACAGAGCATGGGTGGTGATCACTCTGGCTTGCAGAGCCTCAACGCCTCACAGCTCTTCCTGGGTGTGGGGGGTGGGGGGACTGAATGACCAGAGAGTCAGCAGGCTCCTGGGTTAGATTGAAAGTGAAAACTCACCCATGGAAAGCCCTGAGAGCGACTGGGTGAGCACAAAGCAAGTATTTATCTCTCTCCCCAGGGGAAAAGCTTCAGAGGGGAGGATCAAAGTCATGTCAGAGGAACTGAAAAGTTTCCAGAAGCAGCAGCAGATTAGACAGCACGGAGTAGGGAGTAGGGAAGGAGGGAAGAAGCAAGAGCCATGAGCCAAGATGGAAGAATGAGGAGGAAAGGACGCGTGAGATGGCGTGAAGACCCTGCAGCTCTCAGGGTAAAGGGCAGGCTCGGGGCCTCACCATCGGGCCTCTGTGCCATCAATGGCCTCCTCTGCCGAGGGCCCCTCATCAGTGTCTCGCCCACCCCAGTCACAGAGGAGACCTTCTTTCTGGTCACACTGAACTACCTGGTCCCTAAACAACTCAGCATTTGTGCCTCCATGCCTCAGTTCCAGAATCACTGCTTCTGAGACACTTTCCCCTTATTCCCCCCCACCCCCTGTGCCCCACAGGAGGACATGGCTGCCCCCACATCTGGGATCCCATGGCACCCTGATGGCTGCCCCCACATCTGGGATCCCACAGTACCTGACGACCTCTCCCTCTCAGCTTCTCTCCCACTCCACTGAGTTTATCCATTTTTATCCTCTGTGGCCCCCTCCAGCTTACAGGATGGAGCACAGATTCAGTGAGTGGAGGAAGTGCAGAGATGGTCATGAAAATGATCCAGGTTGGGGCAGCCTCATCAGAGCCGCCCAGCAGAACTGCCTGGGGAGCAGTTAGCAAATCCACAAGCTTGGGTCCTAATTCTGAAGGTCAGGGGTGAGGCTCGGTGAACAGGGTCTCAAGCATCCCCAGGTGGGTTATTCAGCCAAGCCCTCCTGGCACAAGGGACTGCCTCATGGGGCCTAAGGTGTCACAGGTCCCCAGGCCGGATGGCCTCAAGGTGGGAGGTGACATCAGCCCTGGATAGCAGGGAAGCCCAGGGAGGGCCTGGGGGGTGGTTCCTCATACTTGCCTCCCAGATGTGAAGCTCTGAATAAGTAAAAGACCTGCAGGACAGAGCTTCGGTGGCTGTGTCCTGCACCTGCTGCTTCCTGGCTGAGCTGTGAGGCCTTTGGCAAGTGACCAAACCACTCTGGGCCTCAGTTTCCTCAACTTTAACGTGGGCTGTCCCCACCTTAGAAGACTGTTGTGGGGGCACCTGAGATGACACAACCCAGGGCTTGGCCTGGGTACGTGCTCTAAGGTGGCGACCATAGGCGAGTCGTCACAGAGACCATTATCCTAGGACAGGGCAGATGACGCCACAACTGCAGTTAGGGTGGAAGGCACAGACAATGAGAGTCTTTAAAGGACAGAGAGCAAATCCTTCCATACAGCACAGACAGCTAGACAGACAGCCAGACACTGTATACACACTGACTCCTCTAATCCTTACACGCATCCCACGGGATAGGCGTATTCGTACCCCATTTTATAACTGAGGAAACTGAGGCACAGGGCGATTAGGTAAGCCGCCTGAGGTCACAGTGCAGGTGAGGTGCGGAGCCCCGGGCCCATTATAGGCCGCACCCCGTGCGGATGCTGTGCACACAACCCTCCAGCCTGGGGTGCCCACCCTCCTCCCCAGCCAGCCACCACTTCACCTGCTGACACCCTGTAGCCAGTAGAACCCCCCGGGTGTCACCTCCTCCACAGAGAGCTTCCCTCTCCCTGAGCACCTGTCCCACTGTGCTAGGATTATATTTCCAGGCCTCCATTCTTCATCAGACTACAAATTCCTTAGGGACGCCATTCATTTATTCACCTATTTAACAAGTATTTCTCAAGAGCTGACCCTTGTGTGCCAGGCACTGTCCTAGGAGCTGGGGATAAGAATGGTGAGTAAAACAAGCAGAATTCCTGCCCTCTGGGGGCTCTCTGTCTAGTGGGGGTTTAGACAGTGGACAAAGACACGGCCATGTCTTAATCACATCCCCGTGGGTATGAACCATTTGGAAATAGGTCCTTTGAAGATGTTATTAGTAGTTAAGGTGTGGACTCACTTGTGAATAGGATCTCTGAGGACCCTATTTAGAAGAGGCCAAACTGAATCAGGGTGGGCCTGGAACCATATGACTGGAGGGCTTATGAGCAGAAGAAATGTGGATGCAGTCAGTCAATAGAAGCCAGAAGTCAGCAGACATCAGAGAAGCAAGGAGGGAGAGAAAGAAAGAGGAGGGAGAGAAACAGAGAGAAGGAAATAGGAGGGAGGGAGGGAGGGGGAGGGAGAGAGCGAGAGAGAGAGAGAGAAAGAGAGAAGGAGAGAGAGATTGCCAAGTGACAGAGGACTGCTGGAACGCTACAGAGCCCGGAGAAAAGTGAGTCCTCCTAATACCTTGAGAGACAAGAAATTCCTCTTGTTTAATCTAACCAGTGTGTGGTGTTTGTCAGAGCACCCCAGACAGACATGAACAAACACCACACAAATATGTAAGTTTAAACTGTGACAAGCCTAAGTAAAATACAAGGGGTATTATGGAATCATATGACAGGGGACTTGTCCAAGGTTGTCAGAGAAATGAGAGTCAAACTGAGACCCAGTGGATGACAGGAGCTAATTAGTACAGGGGGAGCTGAAGGGGATAACAGAAGGAATGGCAGGACAAAGGCCTTGAGGCAGGAAGGAGTGGGTGGGGTACCCTACTGTTAACTGAACTTGTGGGATGTTTTCTCCCACTTTAGGCAGAGATTTTGCCTGTTATCACACAACAAGTTCCCTGGAAATCACTGAGAGACTCTCACTCAGAAGTGCAGGAAGAAGGAGCATGGACTACCTGAGGAGAAAGGTGTGTGGACTACCTGAGGAGAAAAGCGTGTGGACTACCTGAGGAGAAAGGTGTAACCAGGCTTCCTGTGAGGAGAGGATTTGAAAAAGAAGTTACCCAGCCCTAGCTACTGGGCTTCCTGCCCTCAAGCCACATAGCATTTGAGCAATGCCCTAGAAAATAAGAATCGATAGCATAATTGTTTACTCCTCAAATTTGTGAAGAACTTCAGACTGGATTCAGGAATGTGGACAATTCAAGGAACTGAGAGATCAGTGGGGCTGAAGTACAAGAACGAGGGGGAAAAGGGCCCAGAATGAAGCTGGAGAGGGAAGCTGAGGGCTTATCGTGCAGGTCTGGTTAAAAGTGTGCGTGGGAAGCCACTGAAGCCTGGTTAGCAAGGAAGTAAATTGATGAGGCTGAGTTTTTAAAAGACCCTCTGGCTTCAGTGTGGAGAAGGGAGGGGAGGGAGAGGGCAAACAGAGATGTGCCGGCTTTAGGATGAGGTCCCAACTTTGGAGTATGGCACAGAAAGAACACTTTACCACCTGACCTTTACCTTTCCAGCCTCAATTCCATGCGCTCCCTCTCCCAAATAACACACCCCTACTTTCTCCCTGCTCATCCCAGAATGCTTGTATCCCTCAACAAGCTGGCCCGGGTCAGGCCACCCTGGGCACCTGTTAAGCGGCCATCACCCTGACGTCACCTACCCCCAACCTCCTTCTCTGGGTTAGTCACAAACACAAAGTATCCATCCTCCGACCTTCTCCTGCCCCCACCTCCTTTTCTATTGTGTGCCCTTCCACAAGCAAGGGGAGATGTCAACTCTAATGAAAAGGCCCTGCCAGACCGTATACCGCAGATGCTTATCAGAACAGGAATTCTCAGTGGCAGGGCCCCCTTTGCCCCACAGTTGGATAAAAGTCACATTCAAACAGTATAGATTTGTCTCCCTCCTCTGGTACAAAGTGGGGCATTTGGAGTTGCCATCTATCAAGCCCGATCCCAACCCGGAACAGTTTTCAGCCATCCCCAAGAGACCAGCTGTGATAGGACTTCTTCCCTTGCTCTTTTGGACTATGTAAGTGACAAGATCTGCCCTCTCTGGACTCTGTGTTCTGTACAATAAAAGGATCCTCTGCCTTAAGTTTCTGTTGTGCCCTAACCCTGTGTTCCCACGACGCACTGCTGTAGCAACTCGCTCCACAGTACTTTCTGCCTTTCTTCCATCCTTGCTGCTCAGCCCAAAGCCAGCCCATGCTGGAGGTGTCTCACTGCCTTCTCCGTCTGAGCCCTCAGCACCGAGCACACACCTTGGTTGCTATGCCCTGGCCGGGCCTCCCCAGAAAGCCTCCAGGGCTGGTGTGGCACATTTATCTCGGCATCCTAGAGCCTGGCACACTGGGGTGCACCATAAACGCTGGCCGGATAGCCAGATGCATGAGTGAAGGAGGGGCTCTGAAGTGGGCATAAGGAAGAAAGAAGCCCAAGGGGATCTGAAGGAAACTGGCTAGCCTGAGCCCAGTGACTGCAGCAGTAAGAAAACACAGCCCCCAGGGACTATTTGTGAATCACAACCACGTGCCTGACACCAAGACGATTACCTACATTTAAAGAGTGAAGACATGGCATCGCTCACTGAAGGCTCCAAAATTTCTCTCTCCAGTGCAGGCCACTGCCCCACACTCCAGACTCTCCAATATCTTGTCATCGTTGTCATCATCTCCACTGGATACTTAACAGGCCTCTCATAGTTAACTTCTGGCCCTCAGGCCACCGGTTCCCCCACTCAGGGAACGGAACCTCTCTCTTTGTACTTGTTCAGGCCCCACACCTTGGCGTTATCCTTGATTCTTCTCTTACACCTCACACTAGAAAAGTTCCAGTGGCTCCATCTCCTAAATATAATCAGAATCTAACTCCTCCGCACCCTCTCCTCTACTATCACCCTGGGCAAAGCCGCCATCCTCCTACACTTGGAACTACTGTAATAACCTCCTCACCAGTTCCTGGCTTCTGCCCTGGCCCCACCCTCACCAGGCAATTCTGAACCCAGCCATCTTTCTGGGTTCTGAACCCAGCAGCAGAGTGATTTTTAAAAAATGAGAGATCATGCCGCTTCTCTGCTCCAATCCTCTGAAGGACTCCCCTCTCACCCCAAGGAAAAGCCAGAGTCCTTGTGGTGCCTACAAAGGCCTGCATTATCAGAGCCCCAGGATGCCTCTGCTAGCTCCTCCTGCTCCCTCTTCCTCGCTCACTTGCTCCAGCCCCACTGGCCTCCTTGCTCTTCCACTGCCTCGGGATTTCCATGCTTGCTGTTCCCTCTGCCTGGGAAGTTTTCCTCTCATACAACCCTCATGCCTCACTCCATCATCTCCTTCAAGTCTTTGTTCAAGGTCACTTTTCGGTGAGGCTTTCCTTTTATTACTGTATTTCAAATTGTTAATTCTCAGCCTTCTCTCTCCCTGTCTTCCTTCCCTGCTTAATTTCCCTCCACAGTCTTGTCACCATCTGACCTGATCCTATGTCTTCAACACCTTGTCTTATGGCCTGTCTCTCCCCTCTAGGCTGTCAGCTCCCTGGGGGTGGGGAGTTTATCTGTTTTGTTCATTGTGCGCTCAGCACTTACAATAGGGCCTGGCATAAGACAGTTACTCAATAAATATCTGCTGAATGAAGAAAGCAGGACCAACCTTAAGAGACTGTACCCAGATTACACGTGGCAAGGTGAGTGGCAATGCCAAGGCTCAAGTCCAGGCTGCCCAAGTCTGAAGCTGTTCTCCTCATCATGCTACTCTGTATTTGGTTTAAGAGGCTGTGGCTACAGATGTGGACAGACGGCTAAATACTGACCAATTTGGAAGACGTGCAAAGTACAAACATAGTGTAGATATCATGTAGAAGAGGAGAATATAGTAAGGGGAAATTTTTTAAAAAAGGAAAAGAACAAAACAACAAAAACCAAGAAAGATCCAGCCAGCAGGAATACAAGCTGGGAAGACAGGCAGCCCTGGGTGAGTTCCCCATGCCAGAAACACCCCTCTGTGCCCAGGCATCACGTACTCCCCGCCTCGACTGCTTCGTACCTTAGACCTCCCTCCATGGACATGGTGGGGCTCCCTTCCAACTCCTGGAGCTCTAGGCCAGAGAACCAGGGCAGACACAGCCCCATGTTTACGAAGGGGAGGCAGGGCCAGGGAAAAGAGGGGGAAGGGGGTGATGATTTGGCTGCACAGACTAATGATCACTGGGGGCCCGAGTAACCAGGCAACTTCATTTTCACTTGTGATTAAAAGCTGGTTTATTAAAAGAGGTCATCACTTCTCTAATTCAAGAACTGCCACTGGGGAAGGGGTGGGGGGAGAATGGAAGGGAAAAGGAAAGATAATTAAGAGTGCCAGTCTATTAAATGCCAAAGTGAACAGATTAAAAACAAAACAGAAAATAAAACACCCAACACCCTTAAGACCTGACAGGCTTTGCACAACACCAAAGCGCTGAAGAGGCTCGAGCAAGCAAAAGAGGGCATGGGGGAGGAGTGCACTCACCCTTCCTCGGTCTCGTTGATGATGTCACAGATCTCCATGTTCAGCGTCCAGTCCTCACTTTGCAGGGAGCCATCGGTGGCCTTTTCTGTGAAATCAGAGAACACTGGTTCACATCTCTCCTGGAGTGAGGGGGCCGGGCCCTGGGAGGAAGCAGGAAGAGACCAGAACCACCATGGTCTTCTGCCAAGTAGATGGCCCGAGCCCAGGGAGCTGTTCTGGGGGCGCTGCTTTTATGAGAGAGCACCCTGAGAGAAGCGTGGGCCTGAGGGCCAGCATGACACTGCCATGCCTTCACCCATGCCCTGAAACGCTGATGCCAGGCCTAAGCCAGTGAAAGCCCACCACGATCCAGAGACATTGCTTAAGGGCCCACCACTTACTAGTTGTGTGACCTTGGGCAAATTACTTGACCTTGCTGTGCCTGGACTTTCTTATGTGTAAACTCATGAAAATCACAGTACCTACCCCATAGATTTGTTATAGAGATTAAATGAGTTAAAATATATATAAAGCACTTAGAATAGAGCCTGACACGCAGTGCTATATAGGTATTTGCTTGTATAATTATTAAAAATCAACTTCAGAAGTTAAAAAATACATCCTACAGATAGACAGATGGATAGAAAGAGAGAGAGAGATACAGATAGACAAATGGATGGATGGATGGATGGATGGATGGATGGATGGATGGATGGATGACAGGTAGCTAGAATGATATGGCAAATGTGGTAAAATGTTAAATTGTGGTACCTGGGGTAACGGGTACATTGCAGTTCTCTGTATGGGATTTGTATTATTTTTGTAGCTGTCCTGTAAGTTTGGAAGTACTTTTAAATAACAGTTTAAAGAAAAACACATCCCAGATAAGAGGGAGGGAGAAGGGACGATCTATTAAGCTACTACAAGGCAAGGTACTGACGGCGTCACGTACATTATTTTATTTAATCCACAAAATGACCCCGAGGTAGGATTATGCACCCCCCAGTCCCCCCCTCCCCCCCACACACTTAAAAAGAGGAAAATGGAGGCTCAGAAAGATTGGGTAACTTGGCCAAGATCACATAAGTGAATTGGTGGCCCCAGCATTTGACCTCGGATCTGTGTGGCTCTAAAGTTAGGCATCTGCATGACACTGCCCCACATCCCAGCAAAAACCGAGTTTGGGCTTGAAGTTGCTATCTTAGGTGAATTCTAAACCTGCCCCCAACCTTCACGAGAGGCATGCCACCACCACGATTTTAACAAGAGCTTAATAGAACCCACACTTCTACTGGTATTCCAACCATAAAACAGATGATCTCTGTATAGGCTGGAAGCATCTTTGTTTTATTGGATGCAGCTATGAAGAAGTGACACTTGCTTTTTACATAACACACTAGAACTCACACATCCAAACAAAAGCAGTACTTACACGCAGTGACAACACACTCCAAAATTTGCTTAAAACGTTTGTGCAACAGTCTTCAGTCTGCATTTTAAAAAGCCTCATTGTTTTAATCATGCCTCATTTTTTTTAACCAAAAAGGATGTATCTACATTTTCACCCTCTTTATTCATCACACTTGGCACCAAAAGACTTGTGACCACCTTGAAAAACCAAAACCACCCACAAATGGTGAGAATCTGCCTTCAGATGAATGCGATACATGGCAGAGAGCAACATGGGATGGTAAGGCCCCTGAGACTTGGAGAGATCTTAGCCACAGTCCTCAGATGATGCCAGTCTGGCAGGTAGAGAGGCAGTATTTGCTATTTGCCTACAAGATGAGAAAAGTGTATGTGCAAAGAAGGAGAGGAAGGGATAAGGAAATGCTAGAGACTGTTTAGGCCAGACAGGCCTCGGAGATCACCTGAGCCACCCCCACACCCACTTCCACCATGCGGAAAAGAGGCGAATTTTATCCAAGTGACGAAGTCAGTAAGTAGCACGCCTGGGCCCACCTGGTGGGGCGGGGCGTGACCGAGGTGGCGAGCGGCATGGCTGGGAGGGGGCAGGGTAGCGGTAGGCACCCAGGAAATGGGTCAAAGCACCAGTCAGCTTTGTCTAGGGAAGAGGAGACAGAGGACAGAGGCTACAGGACAGTCGATGGTGCCAATTTCAGTCTGCCCCGTGGTGTGCTCCTGTCACCTGAGGGGCTTGCCCAGAGGCAGGAGACAGCAGAAAGGCTCCTGAGCAGGGCAGGTGTGTGGATGGAACAATCTACAGTGCCAGCCCAGGCTCTTCCTGCCACGCTCAGCTGTCTCTGAACACCCCTCCCCTTCAAGGGGTCCACTCACCCCGGGGGCTCACAGACAGCAGGGGGCGTGTCTGTAGCCATAAATCTAGCAGCCTCCAGAGAAGGAGGCAGACGCTGCAGGAAGCAGCTCTGTGGGCGGCTGGCCTGGACGCCCTTCCCGGTCAGCAAGGGGAGAGGCCAGCTGCCAATGGGCCGTCCTGCGCGGGTCAAACCCACACAGAACCTCATGGGGAAGAAAGTACCATGAGCACACTTTGTTAGGACCACAAGGGACATTGCCTTGGGAGGCTCGATAGAGGAAATATTAAATCAATGGAATCTCATTTCCAAGTTCAGTTTAGCAGCAGAATCCATTAACCTTATATTCACCCTCTCCCTTCCTCTAATAATACTGGGAAGGGGTTCAAAGGCATCATAACTTATCCTCAGGGTCAGCGCTTTCTAGTCAATTACCGCAATCCTGCATTTTCAAGCTAAAAGATACTCATTTTGATTATAAAGAACCAACCCAAAGAGAACACTTCTTTCTTTTCAATTCGTTAAAATTGCCACACATAAATAAAAGGGGAAAAAAATTGCCACACAAACACAAGCATGGTATTTGGCTCTGCTGAGACAGATGAGGGAAGTCGGGCTGGCAAAGGAACTCCAATCAGTTCTTGGCTTCCTCTTTTCATAAAAGAATTCCCAGCAAACAGGAACAGAGCTGTGTCTGATTGCCCCTGGATGTGGGCTCCCTCACTGGGTCCTGTTCCCAGGCCAGAATAAAGCAAAGTTCAGGCTCATGTCCTCTGTCGCGAAAGTCGTCAAACCCTAAAATAAATCCTGGTGCAACAGTAGAAACAGAGGAGTGCCATGCTCCGGGGAGCAGTGGGGCAGGGCATTCCTTCCAGCCAGCCCTTGGGAGGGATAAAGATCAAAACACCAGTGACCCTGCGGCAAAGTGCTGACCTGTCAGAGGACTCCAGGGACATGCTAATGGGCAGGGCTGGGCAGCCAGGGGATTGGACAAAGCGCTCGCTGAGCAGCTTCTTGGAATGGCCCCAGTTCCAGGGGCAATCAGACATGGCTCACGTTAAACCTTCAGGGCTTTGGAAAGCACTTGTTCTCCTGGTGCTGTCCGCCTGGTGTTTTCTCCACTCAAAAAAGGCAGTCTCCCTCCTGGCGTTGGGACCTGGGCCAGCATGCCCTAAAGCCTGGGCCCTGACAGTAGGGCCAACGCTCTCTCAGGCACAGGCTTCTGCCAGCCCAGCCCTCCTCCGCAGTCTGAAATGCAAGGCGGTCCTGCTGGGAGGAGCCTTGCCGCCCCATGGTTTGGTTTCTGGGCTGCTGTACTCTGTACTTAGCTGTTAAATATAGTGACTCAGAAGCAGCCAGCATCAGGAGGTGAAGGAAAAATGCTTTTAGCATTTTGCATTCAGTAACATCCTTTTTGGTGAGAATGGAGAAAAGAAAAAAAAACAAAACAGCCAAATTATCTACCTCTCTAATCATCACGGAGTGTGAGTAGCAGCCCATAGGTGCCAGCACAAAGGCTCGGCTTTCAGAGTTGCTCTGTGACAGGTGTGGAGAAAAAAGCAAAAGGGGTTTTGATGGGCAGGAAGCTCACCTAATAATTACGCCCCAAGAATATGAGATGAACCTTCTGGATTACTATATGCTAGCGAGGCAGGCTGGCTTCTACAAGTCAGTTGGAAAGGAAAATCAATCCCGACATTCCACACAGAACCATTATCGCCTTTTGCTTCAGAATCCTAACGTGCTTCATGAATGCTAATTGCAGATGCTCCCTTCCACTGGCAAGGCAAGAGAATGGACTCCAAGCACTCGTCCCACTTTACAGGTTATCCCTTTCTGTGACAGCTGCCCCACCCCTCGTTAAAGGAAGCTAAAGGAATGAGAAGAAGGTGTGTGGAGTAGTTACTGAGGCAGCTCTATCTGTAACAGTAAGGCAAAGTGAAACCACAGGGCCCCAATGGCATTTACTGGATATTGACAAGGCCTGAGAAGTGCCAGGCCTGTCCCGAATGGAGGAGAAGGGGCGGGGGCCCTGCCTTCAAAGGGCAGTCTAAGGGGGGAGGCAAATAGGCAGTCGGTCATGACACAGCGTGAGCTTTCACAGAGGACCTCCATAACATTCTGGGTGCTTCAATACCTGAGCGAGGTGGCACCCTGCTGCACAAAATAAAAGACAATGCAAGCCTTTTCTTTTTTAATTTATTTATTTTTATTAATTAAAGAAGTTGTAGGTTTTACAGAAAAATCATGCAAAAATTACAGCGTTCCCATATACCCACTCCTATTATTAACACTTTGCATTAGTGTGGTACCTTTATTACAACTGGTGAAAGAATATTATAATTGTATTATTAACTACAGTCCAGAGTTCACATTAGAGTGTAACTTTTTTTCCCATATACCACCCTATTATTAACACCTTGCATAGGGTGGTACATTTGTTATAATTCACAAAAGAACATTTTTATAATTATAGTACTAACTACAGCCCATCGTTTACAATAAGGTTCACTGTGTTGTATAGTCCTATGTTTTTTCTTTTAATTTTTACTCCAGTAACATACATACAACGTAAAATTTCCCCTTTTAACCACATTCACATATATAATTCAGTGCTGTTAATTACACACACAATTTTGTGCTACCATCACCACCATGCATTTCCAAAGCTTCACAATCAACCCAAATAGAAATTCTGTAAAATTAAGCATTAACTCCCCATTCCTTACCCCTAACCCAGACCGTGGTAACCTATATTCTAGATTCTAACTCTATGAGTTTACTTATTATAATTAGTTCATATCAGTGAGAACATACAATATTTGTCCTTTTGCGTCTGGCTTATTTCACTGAACACGATGTCGTCAAGGTTCATCTGTGCCATCACTTGAACCAGAACTTCATTCGTCTTTAATGCTGAATAATATTCCATCGTATGGATAGATCACATTTTGTTTATCTATTCATCGATTGATGGACACTTGGGTTGCTTCCATCTTTTGGCTATTATGAATAGCGCCTCTATGAATATGGGTATACAAATATCTGTTCGAGTCCCTGCTTTCATTTCTTTGGGGTATATACCTACTAGAAGGATTACCAGGTCATATGGTAATTCTATACTTAGCTTTCTGAAGAACTGCCAACCTGTCTTCCACAG
>JAQZBX010042408.1:0-22022 GCA_029593785.1 Cabassous unicinctus
AAAAAAAAAAAAAAAGATTATGCAACAAGAGACACAAGAAGAAAAACATAATGAGAGACACAACAAAACAGGGAGCAGAGGTTCCCGGTGCCTCCTAAAGAAGATAAGCAAGACAGCGAGCTGACATGACAGGCAGGCGCAGCAAGCTGATGTAACAAGATGGCACAACAAGAGACACAGGAGGAAAAGCATAATGAGAGACACAGCAAAGAAGGGAACGGAGGTGGTTCAAGTGATTGGCACCTCCCTCCCATTTCGGAGGTCCCAGGTTCAGTTCCCGGTGTCTCTTAAAGAAACAAAGAAGACAAACAGACACAACAAGTGCAAAACAATGAGGGGCTGGGGAGAAGTAAATAAATAAAATAAATCTTTAAAAAAGTACAGAAATAAGATGTGGACCTGGAAATTGATTTTTTAAAATTAATTTTAAACTCTCCCTACTTATAAGGACACTTGGAAAGTTTTCACATATATGTAGATGTTCCCTAATCTAAGATTGCAGTTTTAGTATAACATAAAGGATGACTAAAATTGATAGGGCTGATTAAAATGGGTGGGTGGTGGTCAGAGACAGATTCACAGCAGAGGTTATAGTAGAGCCTTGAAGGCTGGCTAGAACTTTGGCCCATATTGTAAACAGAAGATGTTCAAAGCAAAGGAAACAGCCTGAGAAAAGGTGTTGGTTGACTGCCTGGTAGAGCACATGAGAGTTGCTCCTTCCAAAATAAAGGCTCAATCATTTTAAGGTAGGATCCCACTTCACCTATAATTTGACTTAAACTGTTAGTTGAGACCAAGTAAGCAAAAGAGGGACATGGTTAGCTATATGTTTTAGAAAAATAACTGAAAGAAGAAAGAAGATAATTAGTTGTAATGAGGAGGAAGGATGGCTTGAAGACGGGAGAGTGTCGAGTTAGAATGTGAGGGTTAATGTAGCAGCATGAAATTTCTAATTTAGTCTGCGAGGTGGATGATTGTGATACCACATTGGAAACTCAAATGGAAGCACACGTTTTAAAAGAAATGCAAATACACTTATTTTAGTTTATGTTAAACTTGTGTGAATTAAGAATCAAGGAATAGAGGTACAGCAGATGAGATTTGCGCCTGGAAGTCAGAGAAAGGATTAAGCTGGAGATGTAAAACTAGGAATCACCTGTCTAAAGGTGATGGTGGTACTTATGCAGTGCATGGGAGTCCCTGTAAAAGCCTCCGTAGAACAAGAAAAGACTGGGAGGTCAGAATCTTGTATTTTGCTGACATTTGAGGAGTAGCATAAGAAAAGGAACTGAGAAGCTGCAATTAGGGAGAAAAATGTCACAAAAATCAGGGAAGGAAGAGTTTGAAAAAAGAGGTCAGAGGTGGCTCATGCTGCATACAAAGTGAGTAGGATGGGGTCTAGTGGAAGACTTTAGTCTTAGTAGGATTTCATTTATAATCTTTAAGAAAATTGGTTAGGGAAAATATAATGTCATCAAATTTTCCTTTTCCCCTCCATTAGTCTTAACAAGTATTTTGTGGGAAAAAAAAGTAATTGTAATCTTAGCTTTATTCCCCAAATAATATTTTGGCTTTTCATTATTTCCCAAACTAATTTAAAAGTAGTATTTATTTTCTGTAATAAAATCTTATTGGATGAACTTTGGCTTTTACAAACTTTACTTTGTTAGATTTTTCTAAAATTTCTTGATTTAATTAATTTTACAAAAATCCCACTTGGCAAAAGTCCTTTAAAATCTGCTATTTCTATCTTGTTGAATAACAGACAAGAATTACACAAAGGGCATAATATTCTAATTTAGGAATGTTTTGGGAAGGAGGAGGTTTTATTTTTCTTTTGTCATGTTTAAGCAATAGTTAATGAAAAATTCAGACAGTTATTTTCAAAAGCTACATTTGAAGAAAAGAAACCTGCAATTAGCTTGGAATAAGTAATTTTAAAAAATAAATTTGAGTGAAAATAATTTAAAGTTGCACACAATTTTCTTTTACCAGAGTACCTGTTGGCCTACCATAAAATCTACAAATTTTAAGCAGTATAGATATAACTCAACCAAGTCTCACTTCTCTCCCTTCTTACATTCACCCCTAAATGCTGTGAAGACTTCAAGTTATCACAGTTTGCTTGTGCATATGGTACTGTTTGTACACAGTAGTTTGTACATATGGTTATATAAATATGGATAATTGTGATGCATATCTCTAACCTATATCATTTCCTGAGCATGCTACAATACACTTATGGCTCCAAAGCTTGTTTCTGCACCTGCTGTCAGCAGTCTGCTTTTTAGGCCTTTTCTTCTGTTAATCTGTAAGTAACAGGGCTTGAGATCCATAATGTTTATTTCTATTGTTAGTGCATCACATTCTACTGGCCCATAAATTTAGTGGTTCCTAATCCTATGAAAATTTAGACAACTATTTCAAGGCTGAAGCAACTTAAAAAATTTTAATAGCACTGCCATATAGACTGAATTTGTATCCTCAAGACCCACGTGTACACTTACATGCACAGATACATACACTGACACATGCGAAGAAGAGCACTCCTCCCCAAGCCCTAACACAGTTGGAAAGAGAATGAATAAACATTTATCAACATCAACATAAAATAGTCATAATATTAATATATTTCACTTCGATAAACATTTTACCTTCCCCCATGGTTTCAAGTAATTTTTGAGAGTAAGGTAAGCAATAAATAGGATGAGCATGTTTTTTTTTAACCATTTCCCCCCCATATAATAGCAGACTGAAAGAGTCAAAAAATGTTGACAGTGTTCCTGAGAATTGGTGTCTTGGAGAAGTTCTGAGGCACATTCTAATTCAACATCTCATTCATTTATTCAACATATATTTATTGTGTACTTCCTTTGTATCATGAAAGATAACATGCTCTATATTTAGTTTGATGATTCTTTAGTTAATATTTCTCTTTCATTTTGCACGTCCTCACATTTGTTCTTTCCTCTAAGCTTTTTCTGAGAAAATCAATGTTTTCTTTATTTAAAAACTGTTCTGTTTGAATGCATATGTTTTTTTTTTAAAGGAGTAAAGCTACATCAAGAAGCAGATGAAAAATTAGATAATATACTGAATTCAATAAATCTCTAGAAATAACAAAAAAGGTGTTTTTAAAAATCCACAATGCTGGAAAACAAGACATTGTCACCCTAAATTCAGGAGATTTGAGAAATTTCTGAAAGAAAACACATTTGTTCATGTGTTAACTCATTTAATTCTCACAAATTGTGAAGTGCTTAGAACAGTGTTATTGCTATTATTACTAGCATTAGTATTAGTATAATTATTAGTATTATTGATGAGGGAGACCACTGTCCCAAACACTCACAGGAGATGTTTGTTGTGAAACGTGAGAAGGATTCTGGGAGAGCTCTATTCTTGGAGGGGGTGGATTCAAGGGGCCATGGCCAATGATAAGATGATTCCAGAGTAGTGAAGTAGGTTGCCCTCCTTCCCATCAAACCTGCATTGAGTGGCTGGCAAGAGGGGCAACTGCCTCCAGGATAAGCATTGAGAGGGGATTTGGTCTCGAGAAGCAGAGCTCTTGATTATGTTTCTTCCCCTCACTAACTGTGGAAAGAACAGTAACGGTATTCCAAGCAGTGGGGTGGGGTAGAGTGAGAGGGGATTTGGTGGGAATGGTATTTTCCAGGTGTAGGCAATAAAGTGGTGCATTGTCTGTAGGGAATTTAAGAAGAAAACTACAACAACTAAAGTCCGTCTGCTTTTAATTATTACCATGTGCTGGTAATTCTAAAAATGTCGATGATAAAATACTTATATTCCTGGGTAGACCAGCCTACTGCCCCCTATTTGTACATCCCTGACCTACACAGGTTATAGGGAATTTCAAGTACAAAAATGATCACACAAGCCAAGAGCTAACAAGTAATTGAGCAGTCAACAATGTAAGAAGAACTGCAGAAAACAAACAGGAAAATGAATACCTAAGGAAACAGTTAAAACAAATAGAAAATAATTTTAAAAAATGATTAATAAGCAAGGACATCTAGTATATGTCAGCTGGAATAGGTTATTGTGAAAGAGAAGCAATTAGAAACTTAAAGGTAAAATTTTTGATTATCTAAAAAAAAGCAAAACAAAACAAAACAAAAAAACCCAATAACAACAAAAACCATATGAGATTAGCTAAATTGCAAAGTAGACACAACTGAGAAGAAAATTAGTTGGCCAAAGGAATCTCCTAGAATGTAGGACAGAAGGACAATGATGTGTAAAAGTATGCAAGAAACGGTAGGATAGGATTGAAGGTAAGAAAGGTAAGAAAGGCTTGTAGGATAGATCTATAAATTCTAACATCAAAGGAGAGATTAGAGGAAACAGAGGAGATAAATGAATTGAACGTTCCTCAGACCTAAAGAAGTGTAGAAGTCTTCACATTTGAAGAGGTGACCAAATGTGAGCAAGATGAATAAGACAAATATAGACACATTGTAATAAATCTCATAATACCAAGATTAAAGAGAAAAATCTTAAAAGCTTCCAGAAATTAAAAAAAAACACTCACCTATAAAGAAACAAACATTAGACTGACATCAGATTTCTCATGGCAGCATTGGTTACTAGAAGCCAAGAAGCATTATGCTAAAAATTCTAAAGGGAAAAATGAATTTGAACCAAGAATCCTATTTCAAGCTAAATCAGCATTCTTGCAACCAGGCAAAGGGAAGAGATGACAGACATGCAATAACTTAGTTTACCATCTACAAGTCCTCTCCTAAAAGAGTTACTAGAGAATGGCTGTAGGTTGCATTCCCTGGACACAGACTCTGAGATGGACACTTGAATGTAGGAGGTTTCTGGGGAGTGCTTGAGGAACAACTGTGAGGGAATAAGGGAAGGAGGATTATGCAGAGGGGAAGATAAACTGTTATGCAATGCAGCAAAAGCTCACCAGATCCCATGTGGAGCTCTGGATATGGGAGGGCCTTCCAGAGATGTCCCAAATTGAAGCAATTGTACTCAGCATAGACAGACATTGGATGTGGGCAGCCTCTAGGGAAAGAACATAAACTTGGGTGAGGCAGCTCCTTTGGCCGAGAGTGATTCCTGGAGAGGAACTCAACTTCGTCTTTGAGCCATTAGAAGACAGCACTCCTGGCAGCTGGGGAAGTGAGTGACTTGGCTCTGAAGGAGAATGGGTGTGGCCCTCTACAGCATCCATTACAAGAGGGGACACCCAAAGAATGGAAAATGAATCCATGTGTAATAATTGCAATGTAAGAAATTGTACTCAGTAGAGAAACAACCAAAACCTAGGGTTTCATATAAATATTTAAATTTTAAACAAAAAATGAACTGGAAATAAAATTCCATGATCTCTGGGGAGTAGATGTAGCTCAAGTGCTTGAGCACCTGCTTCCCATGTACAAGGTCCTGGGTTCAATCCCTGGTACTTCTAAAAAAAAATTCTATGATCTCAAAATGCAAAATACCGGGTGATGAAGAAAGGGTTGTTGAAAGTGTGTGCATGAAACATTTCTTGCTTTTTTAGGGAAAGGATATAAATGTAACAGAGGAAAGAAGTTCCTTCTCTCTTGGGAAAAGACTTCTTTGGCCGTAGCAACAAGCAAACTCTGGAGCTGATTTTAAAACTTTCATAATAAATGACAATGCTGCTTCGGGAACCTGCCAGTCAGTGGCAGTCTCACTTCCATTAAAAAACTTCTAAAAGTCAGTCAATCAGTAACAGTTTCACTGGAGTAACCTTCTTCCTGAGCTAAAGGTCAAGCTATCCCTAAATGCTCTCTCTTTTGAAAATTTACCTTGGATAAACCAGCAATTACACAGAAGGAAATAAAACTGGGGAAATAGGAAGAAGTCAGGGTGCTGAGCATCAGATTTGTGGAACAAAGGTCAAGATTCTGCACATTGGGGTACAGGATTGTAGAACAGAAGTTTAAACTCTGGTGGCCTATGTGTGGTTGTGGTCAGCTTTTAGAGACTTGGAGCCAGATTCTTAGTTCCTGTCCATCTAGAAATTAGGAGGTTCAGTGTATGGCTGGGCAAAGCTCTGGGGTAGATTCTTCCTTGAGAGTGAGTGAATGGTAATGGCTTTCCCTGATGAGAAAATGTTTGCATAGCTTCTTATCTCTGAACACATACATGGAGCCATGGTTTATAACCCAGGTAAAGAATTAACAGCACCTAATAATGAATATTCAGTTTAATGTTGAAATAAAGGAGGATGGCATATATTTAAGGGCTATACTGGGAGTCAAATTAGTGGCTTCTTTTCCTCATTCTTTTAAATAAAAAACAGGGAAGTGATATTGAATTGATCTGAAACACTGAAGAGCCAATCTAAGCATGTCGAATAAGGTGACTGAGAATGTGGATAAAATTTAAATATTTTTTTGAACTTTAAACCACTAAATGAAAGGAAGAAGAAGGGTCTCTCTCCCTCTCTTTTTTATTGAAGTTTATCATTCATACATAAACATACTTAAACAAAAAGTGTATAGTACAAGCTGTGAACTTACAAAACAAACATGCATAACATCATTCATGGTTCCCATATATCCCACCACCAACACCTTGTATTGTTGTGAAACATTTGTTACAAACTATGAAAGAGTGTCATCAAAACATTACTAACTGGGGGAGGGGGGGGACAGATATGGCTCAAATGGTTGGGTGTCCGTCTCCCATATAGAGGGACCTGGGTTTGATCCCCAGGACCTCCTGGTAAAAATAAAGAAAAATACAGAAGGTGCACGGGCTACCAGGCCCCACACATGGGTGAGCCACCAGGCCCCACTGAGCCATGCAGCAAGATGATGACGTAACAGGAGAGTACACAAGGGAGAGCCAAGACCAGATGCACCGCAAAACCAGGAACTAAGGTGGTGCAGGTGGTAGGACGCCTCTCTCCCACATTGGAGGTTCCCGGGATCAAATCCCGGTGAAGATAGGAGAAGAAGGATGAGAAGAGAGGGCAGGAAACAGACACAGAGAATTGAGAATGAACACAAAAACAGCAAAAACGGGGGTGGTTGTGGTGGTAGGTAAAAATGGATAAAAGTAAATAAATAAATCTTAAACACAAAAAACATTACTAACTATAGCCCATATCTTACATTTGATGTTTTATCCCCCAACCCACCTGATTATTAACACCTTGTATTAGTATTATATATTTTTTATAGTTCAGGAGAGAATGTTCTCATATTTGTCTTGTTAACCACAGTCCATCTTCTACCACAGGATTCACTGTGGTATACAGTCCTATGCTTTGTACAATCCATTCAAAGTGCACACTCAACGAGTCTCATTTTCATCACAGAGTTGTGCTGTCATCATCTCAGTCAATTTTAGAACATTTTCATTATTACAAAAGGAAAAATCCCACACCCTCTTATACCCCCCCATTGTTATCCCTTAGAATTGATATAATTTCTTCTTTCCCATTGCTGCAAAATATTATAATATTGCTAACTATTGTCCACAAGTTACATTAGTTGTAATTTTCCTGTGTATCACCATTCTTAACACTTGGTGAAAAAAAAAAAAAAGAACACGAAGGTTAATGGACAGCAAGATGAAATTAAACAAGTTGCTATTAATTGCTTAAATTCAATGGGAGAACTGTACCAGTAGTCTGGCTCTATATTGAGACATTCCTTAAAATGCAAGAAGATGGCAATAACTTCCCCCTCTTCCTTTACTAGTTCTAATTTTATGAAGAAGTTTGTACTTGCCAGGTCACTGCCATAGTCTTGATTGCTGTCAGTTATCTACCACTGGGGACAAACCTGCAGGACATTCATGTCACCATTAAATAGGCACCAACTAACTTTTGACAATTCCATGGAGAAAACATAGCCTTTTCAACAAATGGTGCTGTGGTACTGGAACAATTGAACTTTCAGAGACACAAAAATGGACCTTGACCTAAACCTCACACCTTATACAAAAATTAACTCAAAATGTATCATGGGCTTGAATGTAAAATGCAAAACTATGAAATTTTTAGGCAAAAAAAAATTAGGAGAAAATCTTCAGGACCTGGAGCTAGGCAAAGCCTTTTTAGACTTGACACCAAAAGCATGCTCCATAAAAAGAAAATTGATAAATTGAGCTTCATCAAATTAAAAACTTTTACTATGTGAAAGAGCTTGATAAGAGGATGAAAAGACAAACTACATACTGGGAGAATATATTTGCAAACCACATATTCAGCAAAGCATCTAGAATATATAAAGAACTCTCAAAAATCAACAATATAAGAACAAACAATCCAACTGGTAAAATGGGCAAAAGACATGAAGAGAGTTTTGCCAAATAAGATAAATAAATGGCAGATAAGGACACAAAAAGATGTTCAACATCATTAACCATTAGGGCAGGTTTTTTTTTTTTAAACAAATCAGTTTTATTGGTACATATTAATAAAGGATAAATCCATCCAAAGTATACCATCAATGGTATTTGGTGTAATCACATATTTGTGCATTCATCACTTCAATCAATCTTAGAGTACTTTCATTATTTCAATAATAATAAACAACAAACAAACAAAACTCATCACCTCTCAGTTTCTCTATGCTTCCCCTGCTATACATAGCTGCTATTCTTTTTAGTTCTCTCTAGTATATTTGTATTTATATTTTGCCAAAACAATCTTATATATGCAATATCACCCATATTTGTGTTTCACATGAGGTTTTACCATCATTTACAGTGCCATATTACAGTTTTTAGCTTTCCTTCTATTAATATACATGACTTTAGACTTTCCCTTTCAACAACTGTCATACCCATACAATAGCATTGCTAGTTACAAACACCATGATATACTTTCACCATTTTTATTCATTTCCAAAGATTTACAAAAAACCTTTTTACCAATTCTGTACAGATTAAACCTTAACTTTCCATTCTCTGCCCTCCTTCTATTTTCTGGTGAAATTATTAACTCCATGAGTTTACACAATATATTTAGTTCATAATAGTGCAATCATACAGTATTTGTCCTTTTGTGTCTGGCTTGCTTCACTCAACATAATGTTCTCCAGGTTCATCCATGTTGTCAAATGCTTTACGACTTCATTTCTTCTTACCAATGCATAATAGTCCATCATGTGTATATACCATTACTTGTTTGTCCATTCATCAGTTGATGGACACCTGGGCTGTTTCCAACTTTTGGCAATCATGAATAATGCTGCTGTGAACATCAGTGTGCAGAAGTCTGTTCATGTCTCTTCTCTCAGATCTTCTGGATATATACCTAGCAATGGTATTGCTGGGTCCCATGGCAAGTCTATATTCAACTTCCTTAGGAACTAACAGTCCTCCACAGTGGCTCTACCATTCTACATTCCCACCAACAGTGAATAAGCATTCCTATCTCTCCACATCTTCTCCAACATTTACTGTTTTCTGACTTTTTAATAGAAGCCAGTCTAATAGGTGTGAAATGATATCATATTGTAGTTTTGATTTGCATGTCCCTAATCGCTAGTGATGTTGAACATTTTTTCACGTATTTCTTTGTCATTTGTATTTCTTCTTTGGACAATTGTCTTTTCAAGTCTTTTGCCCATTTTTTAAAAATACTTTTTAATTTTTTAAAAGATTCTTAGATTACATAAATATTAAATGAAAAAATAGGAGATTCCCATATGCCCCGCTCCCTACCCCTCCCACATTTTCCCTCATTAACAACATCCTTCATTAGTGTGGTACATTTGTAACAATTGATAAACACATTTTGGAGCATTGCCAATAAGCATGGATTATATTTTACACTCTCTCCCGCACAATTTTGTAAGTTATGATAAGATATATAATGGCCTGTATCTGTCACTGCAATGTCATTCAGGACAATTTCCAAGTCTTGAAAATGCCCCCATATTACACCTATTTTTCCATTTCCCTTCCCTCAGAACCTCCAGTGGCCACTGCCTCCACATCAATGATAAAAGTTCTTCCATTGCTAGAATCACAATAAATCTTAAGTAAAATACCAGTAAGTCTATTCTAGTCCATCTTCATTTCCTAATCCTGAGTATTCTGGGATGGTGATGCCCACTCCGCCTCTCATGGGGCAGATGGATGGGACTATCTTGCTGGCAGTTGCAGACTCTCTCTGTTCCTTGGGATGGTCGTTGTTCATCATCATCTCCTTGTTAGTTGTCCTGGGTGAGTCCAGTGAACTGGAGAGTAGGTGTTACAACTCTGTTGAGTTTCAGGGCCCAACTGTCACATGGGCGGCCCAAAGAATTAAGTCTCTTGGGCATAAACCTATCAGTTCTAGTACTAACTCTAGGTTCAAATAGAAGGGGCAGAAGAGCCATGTGTAGGGAAACTATAACAGAGTCCAACTCTGTCACACTGGGGAGCATAAATACCAAAGTAGGACCCACTGGCAGGGCACCAAACCCCTGAGCTGTCTGCCCTGCTTATAGTGTCTGGATGTCTCCAGGGCCCTGAGGAGCACTGCTATTTGAGGCAATATTTACTTTGGCAGTCAATTAGATTCTGCTAAGATGTGCATAAGCGTAACTTCTGGAATGACCTCCCGACTCACCTTGAAGTCTCTTAGCCATATAAACTCACTTGTCTTTACTCTTTCCCCCTTTTGGTCAAGGCCTTTTTCCAGTTGCATTTTTTGCCTATTTTTTAATTGGGTAGTTTGTCTTTTTAATGTTGAGTTGTGTGATCTTTTTGTATATCATGGATAGTAAACCCTTATTGAATATGAGACTGCCAAATATTTTCTCCCATTGGGTCAGCTGCCTTTTCACCCTTTGACAAAGTCCTTTGAGGTGCAAAAATGTTGAATTTTGAGAAGGTCCCATTTATCTATTTTTTCTTTTGTTGGTCATGCTTTGGGTGTAAGGTTTAAGAAACCATCACCTTCCATAAGATCTTGAAGATGTTTTCCTACATTTTCATCTAGGAGCTTTATGGTTGTTGCTTTTTTATTTAGGTTCTTGATCCATTTTGAGTTAATTTTTGTATATAGTGTGATATAGCGGTCTTCTTTCTTTCTTTCTTTTGGATATGGATATCCTGTTCTCCCAGCACCATTTGTTGAATAGACTGTTCTGGCCCAGCTGGGAGGGCTTGACTGCCTTGTCAAAAATCACTTGACTGTAGATGTGAGGGTTTATTTCTGAGTCCTTGATTCAGTTCCATTGGTCAATGTGTCTGTCTTTATGCCAGCACCGGGCTGTTTTTGCCACTGTAGCTAAGTATTGTGCTTTAAAATCCAGAAGTGAGAGTCTTCCAACTTCATTCTTTTTTTTAAAAGAAATTGCTTGGCTGTTTGGGGCCCCTTACCCTTCCAAATTAATTTGATAATTGGTTTTTCCTCTTCTGCAAAAAAGGCTGTTGGGATTTTCATTGGGATTGCATTGACTCTGTAAATCAGTTTGGGTAGAATTGACATCTTAACGATATTTAGTCTTCCAATCCAAGAACATGGAATGTCCTTCCATTTATTTAAGTCTTCTTTAGTTTCTTTTAGCAATGTTTTACATTTTTCTGAATACTGAATAAGTTTATTCCTAGATATTTGATTATTTTAGTCACTATTATAAATGGAATTTTTTTTCTCATTTCCTCCTCAGATTGCACATCAATAGTGTATAGAAACACTCTTGATTTTCGTGTATTAATCTTATATCCCACCACTTTGCTGAACTCATCTATTAGTTCTAGTAGCTTTGTTGTGGATTTTTCAGGAGATTCTAGATATAGGATCATGTCATCAACAAATAGTGAAAGTTTTACTTCTTCCTTTCCTATTTGGGTGTCTTTTACGACCAGATGGCTTCAAAGGTGAATTTTACCAATCATTCAAAGATGATCTAATACCAATCTTGTTCAAGCTCTTCCAAAAAATTGATCAGGAAAGAACACTACCAAACTCATTTTATGAAGCCAACATCACCCTAATACCAAAACCAGATAAAGATACTATGAAAAAGGAAAACTACAGACCAATATCTCTAATGAATATAGATGCAATATCCTCAACAAAATACTAATAAACAGAATCCAAAAGCACATTAAAAGAATTATATACCATGATTAAGTGGGTTTTATCCCAGGTATGCAGGGGTGGTTCAACACAAGAAAATCAATCAGTGTAATAAACCACATTAATAAACTGAGAAGAAAAATTGCATGATCCTCTCAATTGATGCAGAAAAGGCATTTGACAAACTAGAACACCCTTTCTTGGTAAAAATGCTCTGAAAGATAGGAATAGAAAGAAGCTTTCTCAATATGGTAAAGTTCTTTTTTAAAAAACTTACAACTAGCATTGTACTCAATGGGAAAGACTGAAATCTTTCCTGTTGAGATCAGGAAAAGACAAGGATGCCCACTGTCACCATTGTTATTCAATATTGTGCTAGAGGTTCTAGCTAGAGCAATTAGGCTAGATAAAGGGCAAGGGTTCTTAACAAGGGGTCTGTGAGCTTGAATTGAAATTCAAAAAAACATTATTCTTGTGGGGATGTGTAGCTGTGAGTGTGATATATTTATTAAATAATACACAGTATAGTGTAGACTTAGTAAGGAGTCTGTAGTTTTCACCTGATTGGCAAAGAGGCTGTGGAACAAAAAAGGTTAAGAACCCCTGCATTAGGGAAATGCAAATTAAAAGCACAATACCTTTCAGGTTGGTTAAAATAAAAATAGTGACAACACCAAATGCTGGTGAGGATATGGAGAAACTGGAACAGTCATTTATTGCTTGTGAAAATGTTAAATGATACAGCCACTCTGGAAAACTGTCAGTGTCAAAAACTAAACATGCAACTACCACATGACCTAACCATTGCTCTTTTGGGCATTTATCCAGAGAAATGAAAACTTATGTTTATACAAAAACCTGTACAAGAATTTTCATATTAGTTTAATTTGTAATAGACCCAAACTGGAAACAAAAAACCCAGATGTCCTTCAACGGGTGAATGGGTAAACAAATTGTTGTATATTCATACCATGAAATACTACTCAGCAATGTGAAAAGAATGAATGCGTGTTGATACATGCAACAATCTAGATGAATCTCCAGAGAATTATGCTGAGTAAAATGAGTCAGTCACAAAAGGTTACATACTGTATAATTCCATTTATATAATATATTAAAAAAAAAATTATTCCCCCCTCCCTTGTTATTTGCGCTTGCTATCTGCTGTCTGTATCCATTCACTGCATGCTGTGTCTGCTCGTCTTCTCTTTAGGAGGCACTGGGGAACCAAAGCTGGGACCTCCCATGTGGGAGAGAGGCGCTCAATCACTTGAGTCACCTCAGCTCCCTGCTTTGTTGTGTCTCTCGTTGTCTTTCCTCTTTATGTCTCCTTGTTGCATCATTTGTTGCATCAGCTCGCCATGCCTGCCCATCATGCCAGCTCGCTGTCTTGCTCGTCTTCTCCAGGAGGCACCGGGAACCGAACCCGGGACCTCCCATGTGGTAAGCAGGAGCTCAATTGCTTGAGCCACATCTGCTTCCCTATATAGTATTCTTGAAATGACAAAATTATAGAAATGGGGAGCAGAGTGATGTTTGCCAGGGGTCTGGTATAGGGCTTGGTGGGGGAGCGGGGTATGGTTGGGAGGGAGGTGGTGGTGGGTTTAAAAGGGCAACTGGAGGGATCTTGGTGCTGATGGAACTGTTCTGAATTTGACTGTGGTGGTGGATACATGAACCTACATATATGATAAAATTGCATAGAACCAAACACACACATATACCCCCAAAATGAATACAAATAAAAATAAACTTGGAAAATCCAATTAAGATGGGTAGATTGTATAAATGTCAGTATCCTGATTGTGACATTGTACCATAGTTTTGCAAGATGTTAGCATTGGGGGAAACTGAGTAAAGGGTACACAGGACTTCTATGTATTATTTCTTACAACTGCATGTGAATCTACAATTATCCCCAAATGAAAAGTTTAATTAAAAAAAAAAAAGAGGGGTACCATCATTAACTGGATAGCAGGCTCCCTGCTTAATTATACCCAGTGTGCTTAGGTAGATACCAATGAGTTCCATAAACTTGCTATTCAAAGTCTGGTCCATGGACCTGTGACATTGGTATCCCCTTGGGAGCTTGTCAGAAATGTGGAGATTATCAGGCCCTACCTCAGACCTAATGAATCAGAATCTGCGTTTTAACAAACTCCTCAGGTAAGCTGTATGCATATTAAAGTTGGAGAGACACTGTTCCATAAGAGGAGTCTTGACAACCTAAATCTGTAAAATGCTGGCAAATGCCACACTTTTTCCTTGGCTTATGTACCCTTTTCTCTTTTTGAGGGAAGGGCAAAATGCATTCATGTTTCTTGAATGCTAACTGTGCCAATATCTCCTTGATTCTCATGATTAGATAGGCTTTATTATATCTCTTTTCAGAGGAATTAACTGAGATCCAGCCTGATTGAAAAGCATGAAAAGAAATCATAGAAGGTTTAAAACAGGATACAACAGATAAAGAAGAAAAAAATGGAAATATTTGGAACTCAATATTCGTTGATTTTTAAAAGGGGGTGCAGTTTTATTTTTAGAGGCCAAACTAGTCCTATAATGCATATTTCCTCTTAAAAAGTAGAGAACATTTCAGGGTACATGAAACATGACTGAATGAGAATCTAGCCACTTGGGTTGTATTTTAGCAATATATGCTGGTTTAAGCCGAGTGACACTAAATTAAACTTAGTTTGCGTGTATGTAAGGTAAAAATTATACAGAAGAATGATATGAACTATGGGAAAGAAGTTTTGAATTTTTAAAAGGAAACTGTGGGAAACCAAGACCACCATACTGTACTAGAACATAAATTTCCAAGGCTTTTCAGAGAGGCAGGCTACTCTCCTGAGGAACACTGTCATCAAATTTTATGGTCAAAATTACCTACCATGTCTTGTGCAAATAATTTGTATAGTCTGTCACATACTGTTACACCAAATATTCAATTCAAATAAACTAGTTTGTGAAGAGCATAATAGCACAAAACTGTAAAACTACCTTATAAATCATTATGGGCATGGTTGAGGGAGCTTGCCATTTGATCTATTTATCATCAGTAGAGATCTTGGATGTGCATCACCGATTTTTATGTAAATAAGGAGCATCAGTAGTCATATAAATTTGCATTTGCTACTTGATTCCTTTTTAGTGAATATGACAGAATCACCCTATTCCTATAAGCAAACCGCAAAAGCAATGTGAAAGAGATTATAGCCTTAAAATATTGCAGACTCCGTATAGATATATTCTACTTAATCTAATGTTTGAGAAGAGGTAATTCTTAGCAGACTTGTGTATGAATCCTTTTGGAAACAGAAATTTGCATTTGGTTTTCTAGCAATAATCTGGACTCAGGGTTTCCTGTAATTGACAAGTGGCTGGGATTATTACGGTTCTTATTGTGCTACCTGCAGTACTAGGCTCTAAACTTATTACTCAGGTCATAAGATATTTGTCATAAAGGGTTTTAGGTGTGAGTGTGATAGCACCAGAAGCAAAACAGTATAGCACCATAGTGGGAGATAGGTATATTGCCATTATACTCAACAGTTGATATTTTTATTTGCTGGTGTGCAGGGGAAATTCAAATCTGAAATTTATACTATTTTTAGGACCTTTTCAAGAAAAAAATACAAAATTATGAATTCTAATTTCAGCACAGGGTCTTCAGTGGGGGATCCCAAAACTTAAGCTTTATTAGCATCACAATAAATCCACCTCTGCAAATGTTAAAGATGTATTCAGAACAGCCAGATGTTTAAAAACACCCACTCATTCACTAAAAAAAAAAAACAAAACACCATTATGTGACTTTGATATATCAGGCTTTTGACCAGGAGCTGGGGATATAAAGCCAAAAGACCTTGCCCCAAAGAGCATAGTACAGTGGAAGAGATAGACAAGAAATGCAAGCATTATATTATAGTGTGCTAAGTTCCAGAGAGAAGTTGTTAAGTGTTTTTGGAATACCTACTATGAAATTGCTAAGAAGTTAAGTCATATTACTTGCTCTTAAATAATTTAGTATTAAAATAAAAAAACCTATATATTGTATGCCATTCATAATAAGTGGTAAGAAAGGAATTGTCAGGCAAGGCTTTAAATAGCAAATAGGGCTGGAGATTATTTTGAAGGCCAGGTGGGTTTAGGTAGTGGAAGGTACTACAGAGGTAAATGAGTGAACAGAAGCATAGAAATATGAATGAGCTTATATTCCATGGGAGCTAAAGAGTGGACCAGTAGAGAAATGTTTTGGGTGGTAGCTGGATATAAAGGTGGTTGACTTTTACGGAGTCAGGTAATAGATTTGGTGGCCCAACAGGAGGAAGGTGGGAAGCCATGGTAGTTGAAGAAAGTGTGAATGAATTCATAAAGGAGTGAATGATTGAGTTATGTGCTGAATATGCTCCTGTAGCAATTCTTAATTTTGGGTTCATGGATTACTTAAAGGTTCTTTGACTGAGTTTGAAAATTCCGTGAATCCCTGAAATTGGTTATGTTTTTATGTGCATACATAATTTTTTTGGAGAAAATCTCTGTAGGCTTTTAATTGATTTTCAAAAGTTAGCACATATTTCTAGGAAAAATTACTAGCAAACACTATTCCTCTTTTCAAAGTTTAGGAACTCTGTTCTTCAAATAGATGCTAAACTTTGAATATGAAATATTGTATTCTTTTCCTGTAGCCACTGTAACAAATTATCATAAACTTAGTTGCTTAAAAGAACAAATTTACTATCTTACATTTTTGGAGGGCAGAAGTCCCAAATCATTCTCATTATCTGACTGAGACTGAAGTCAAGGTGTCAGAAGACCTAGTTCCTTCTGGAGGCTTTCGGGGAGAAGCTTGCCTTTGCCAGCCTCTAGAGGCTGCCTGCATTACCTGACTCGTCCCCTCCCTCCATCTTCAAAACCAGAAGCAGAGCCTCATCACATCTTCTTCACTGGCTCTACTTCCATCATCCGTGGTCTTTCTCTATATTTGCATCCCTCTTATAAGGACCCTTATGATTACAGTAGGCCCCACAGGATAGTCATAATAATTTCCTCATCTCAAGATCCCTAATTTAATCACATCTGCAAAGTCCCTTTTGCTAGGTAAGGAGACATATTCACAGGTTCCAAAGATTAGGATGTGAATGTCTTTGGGAGGCCATTATTCATCCTACCACAAATATAAAAAGCACTGTCTTTAGCAATCAACTATTTTTTTTTTTTTAGCCCAGGGCCTGGACGGTAATAATTGTTATTATTATTATCTACCTGGAATGGAAGGGAGGGAGGCAGAAGGAGAGTATGTGGGAATCTGTCCTCTGTGCCCCAGTCCTGTTGCAGTGGAGGTGGCATATTTGGCTTTGGTCATTCTCCCCCTGCCCCCAGCACTGTCTTTAGCAATCAACTTTTAAAGTAGTTTTTATTTGAAAAATGCATGGTGTCCTAACAAAAAAGATCAATCCCAGTAAACGGAGATTCACACTTGTGGCAGGAAACTATGGCAGTTTGTGAGGTGCTTGGAGGGGGAGGTTTTTTGCTAACATGGATACTCTCTTCCCCCCACTAGTGTTAGGATTGTGACTGAGAGACTGTGGTGGAAATCTAGTCATTCCTGGTGGTATCAGAAGCAGTGAGAAGAAAAGGAGGTAATTTGCTGAGAGCTGCACGATAGCCATTTCTAATGGAATAAAAGGTATGATAGGGCTTTTGGGGGTTTTGTTTTAGGGGTCCCATAACCTTCCACTCAAAGTAAGAATCTTCTCTACCTTCTTCAAGACAGATGATCATTCATTCTTCCTCTGAACACTCTTAATTTTGGTAATTACTTGCAAGCAGCCCATTCCATTTATGGCTAGCTCTAATGATGGGGAAGATTTTTTATTATGATCCAAAGTCAGAGACCTCATAAATTTCATACATTAGTCCTCATTTTGTTCTCTGAAACTACATAAGACAAATATAACCTCTCTTCTGTTTAATGGGCAAAATTATCTGAAGACAGCTATCATTTCTCTGCCATCAGGAGTTTCAACTTTCTAGGATACTATGTAACTGAGGATGTTTTCACGTGGCATGATATCGAGAGCCTATTCAGCATCATCACTGTTGCTTTTCTCTGGACACATTCCAATTTATTGGAGTCCCTTTTAAGAAATGACGCCAACAAGCAAACAGAACATTGCAGATACATTTTGATTGAAAAAGAGTTGTACTATGCAGTCTATGATTATATTACTCTTTGTTTTAAATTAGTTGGGTCCAAATGTTGGCTCACATTGAGTCACTTTACTCAATCGAGTCTCCCAATTTTTTCTCACGTGATACTCCTTTGCCCTCTATTCAAATGCCTGAACACCTGAAAAATGCATTCTACCTGTATCCCTTCCTGGTAAATTTCGAACAATATTTGAATCGTACTTTATGACTTCCAAAGTGTTTTTACTGTTGTTGTCTTATTTGACTCTCACAGCAACCCAATTAATGAGGCTGTTGAAATGTGATTATCCTCCTTTTTTAGATGAGGAAACTGAGATTCTAGCAGACTAAGACATTTGCTCAAGTCACAAGGACAGTAAGTAAAAGAGTGAGGACTAGAACAAAGTTTCTTTAATTTAACTTAATTTTAATTGTTTCAATATATTATTCCAGAGTGTTAAGTTCTTTTTTCTATTTTGATCAGAACACAAATATATTAGCTATACTATCTTATTTTGTTTCATTTATGAATTTGGGAGGTGTGTCACCTATCATATTGACAAAATATGTTGAGCTGCACAATATAAAAATATAGAGTCTTGTAGTAAGACTCTCTTAACACTGATTCACTTTTTAAAATTTGGTGGGTGCATTTGTTCAGCTAGTTTTGAATTCACAGAACACACTTCTCCATATTGTTTGAAAAGATATTAGAAGAGATTGTTAAGTTCCTTTCTCAAATGAAGTTAACTGGACTTGTTTTTAGTGAACCCCCATGCTACCTAGGAAACACCATTTTATTTTCTAAGAGCTCAAAAATCAAGTTTAATAGCCCATTCTAGAGTTCTGCCAGGTATTGACATAAAGCTGTGTGATCTATAGTTTCCAGAATCTACGTCGTACTCCTCTCTGAAAAGTATACAACAGATTCAAATCATTTGTAAATGGAGATTCTTCTAAATGTTATTTGCTATTTAGTTATTCCCTGGAAACCAATCATATTATCATTTTTATCAGGGCAAAATGACATTTTGGAATCTACCTGTGTTGAGATGTTATTATAAATTTATAGTATAGGGTAAGTAATTCTCTTTAATGAGTAGAACAGAAAGCATATTTCAAGTTTGTACTGGATAGAAAGGCTTTGGTGCGGGCAAAGACATCTTTGTAAAAAGCTGGAGAAAACAATTGCCCACGTTGCTTGACTCCTTTGTTCCATTTCCTCCCAAGTACTTCCCCACATGTTTGATAATACTCAACATTTCTTAATGGGGTAATGTGAATTGCACTGTGTATCCTGGTTTGGACATGTACTTAGTCTCGGTCCACATTCTGGTGGGTGAAGACCCACTGTTTGATCTCTTCCAGATATTACTTCAGAGAAGGAGTGGCTCCACTCAATCAGGATGGGTTTAATCCAGATTACTGGAGTCCTTTATAAGCAGAGGGAACGTCAGATAGAGAGAGGAGTCATGGGGAGCAGTCAGAAGTTGGAAGTCAACCCAACCCGAAAGAGAAAGGAGAAGACACAGCTATGCGCATTGCCATGTGACCGAAAAGCCAAGGAACCCCAAAGATTGCTGGCCAGCCAGAAGATACTGACCCCTTGGGAGGAAGAAAGCCTTCCGGCCTCTGAAACCTTGAGTCGATAAATTCCTATTGTTAAGTCAACCCATTGATATTTGTTTTAGTACCTGGGAAACTAAAACATAGGGGAAAGCTTTGCATTCCACAATTGGAATTGGGCTTAACTTGCTTTTGGAGAGGTAATACAAATTTGTGCTAAGATATAAATTACCAAGATCGTTTCATTTCCTGAAAGAGATTTAGATGATGGGATGAGTGGTGTGGCTGGTGGGAGGGGTTGGATATTAGAGTGAGTATTAAGAAGTTGGGATTTTTAATGTGGGAGAGGTGAACGGAGTGAAAATAAGTCAGAAGAGCGTGAAAAGGATATAGCCTTCTAGCCTCTGAAACCTTGAGAGATTCTGTGGGTCATATTAATGAATCTTGACTGCTTACATTTTTACCTTGGATCACCGTGGACCATAACAAGTTTAGGATTAAGGCAACGAAGGTAGCTTCTCATTTAAAATGTTTTCCTTTTCTTTCTTTCTTCTTTTCCTCTCTTAAACGTTCTCATTCTGAACGCTTCTGTTCACTCACTGCCTCCCCGCTATTATTTTTCGAGTCCTAATATTATAAGCTCCTTAAAGTCAGAGAACAGTAATGAGGACTCTCATCTACCTGGGTATATAAATTATTCTCCTAGGTGCTGAGTATAGTTTACTCAGATGTTAAGAGTTGTTTAAAAATTAGAGATCAATGATAGGGGAGAGAGGTATACCATTACATTTGAAGCTAAGAGCACAAATTTTAAGTTCCTTTCAATTTGAACTTCTTTTTAAACTCCATCTGTTGTATCTTATTGTCATATTAGAAATTATAACAGAATTTTAAAATCACTTTCATTTATTAACTTAAGTTGATATAATAATTGATAAGTTAATTATAAATTGACTCTCATTTTACATATGAACAATAGAATTAAGACTATTAAATCTTAATATATTCTTTATGGGTACCATTTGCAATGAACCATTCGTTAGTGCTTAAGGATTCTTGTTGAAAATTATATATGATGCTAGCTTTGGACAAATAATGTCTTGATAACCACAACAATCAATAAAAGGAAAAACTGCTGAGAGCTTCAATTCTTCTATTGTCTGAAAACTGAATTTGGTTTGGATAGAAGTGTAAATTCTCATATTTTCAATCTCATTGTGTTAGATCCCTTTTGTTAAATTCATATGGTTGACAGAGTAGGTTTTTTCTGGACAATGATCATAATCTTCCTATCACAGCAGGTGGCAAATCCTTTAATCTCTCTTCTCAGGCTTTCTCAGAGGAAAGTCAGTTGGAACGAAAAATATAATGTATCCTTTTTCCCACTTTTCTTCCTTCCCTCCTCCCTCCACATCTCTCCTTCCTAACCTTTCTTACTTTTCCCTTCCCTTTTCCTTCCTTTTTCTCCCCTTTCCCTTCCTTTTGCTTCCTTCCCTCTTTACTTCCCTCCTTCCCCTTCCCTTCCTTTTCTCCTCCCTCCTTCCCTTCCTCCCTCTCTCTCTCTTTCAACAACCCAAATCAAACGAAATAAAATGTCAAGGTCTCACAAAAATTTGTTTAACAGGTTGTGTTTCTTGTTTTAGTACTAAAAATACACCTAATTGCCATGAATTTTTATTGCAATATCAAAAAAGGAAATCTAAGTGTTTCCAAAATTAATTACTACAGAATAAAAGCAACATCCTATGAGAATCAATATTTTTATAGGATTAGTTAACTTTAACTAATTCATACATTTGAAACTCTGTGCAATATTTTTTCCTACTTGTCAGTGATTAACTGCTCTATCTGGGACATTCTGACAACATGTTGGAAAATATTAAATTATATTGCCTGCTGTTTTCAAACACATATACTCAGTACCATTTAATTAGAACACATGGAAATTTACTGCTAGGGAATTTCCACAAGTACATACGTACGGTTGTGTTTAAATGAGAGTTATGGTAAAAAGTGTGGAAGTATTTCCTTAGAGTAGGATTTATTTCTCTAATGTTATCTTCTATTTAGAAAAAGTCCCTCAGTTGCAAATAACAAAATTAAATTGTTAAAATTCTAACTCCTGGGAAGCAGGTGTGGCTCAGTGGATAGAGCTCCCGTTTACCATATGGGAGGCCCTGGGTTCGCTTCCCGGGGCCTCCTTGTGAGGGCAGGCCAGCCCGCG
>JAQZBX010042409.1:0-22022 GCA_029593785.1 Cabassous unicinctus
GTTGGGGGGAAGGTAATGCATTCAAATGCTGAGTTTGGCTTAGAGAGAGGTCCTCTCTCTAAGCCGAATTTTACTCTGAAGAGAAAAATTGGTAGATATATTCCCATTCAAAATTTCCTGCATTAAATGATCTCTAGTTCTGGCATAGAAAAGGGCCTGAGTACAACATAAAAAGAATCTTGTAAAGAGTTCTTTAATGAAGTTAGGTAAATGGGGAGAGTAATTTTGTCCTTTGTCTGTTTCTAGTGAAAAATGTAGGCTTGTGGGGAAAAAAGTTTTTTTTGCTAAATTTATTTGAAAGCTTGGTTTTCTAACTGTTATGAAATGATTGATATTGGCTTTTCCTCACTTTTCCTCACTTAACTAGAATTCATTCATTGTTCCATTTTTGTCCGGGGAACAAAATACTAACAACTTTTCCTTAGTGTAGTCTCAATTATTTAAAAAAATTATCTACAGCCTTTAATAAGTGCCCTAAGGGCAATTTAGAAAATTACCTCTCCATCCAAAAAAACACAACAGACTTTACTTGATTGTATAAAGGATCATTTTTTAAATTTCTTAGCCTTGTGAGCTTTGTCAATAATTCCCTGGAGTATCCAAAGGAATCTCTCTTTCTTTGGCTTACACTCTCCCACAGGGGCCGTTATCTCTATTAGCCTGCCTTAGAGAAAGAAGAGACATCCATGAGTTGAGCTGACTTCTCTGAAGTCAAGGATGCCTTCAAAAAGCAAAGTTTGGTTGGGTGGGGGAGGGGGAACATGGAAGGCGACAACAGAGAAGAGGGAAGGAATTGTAAACAAAGGGACAGCTGGGGAGTGGCCTGTTCTCTAGGGGCATTCTATGGAGACTCTTTAGAGGCAATAAAAAGAGTAAAATCCAGAAGCATCTTTAAAAAAAATGATGTTTAAGGTTCTGATTTCTCAAGCTGGTACGCATAGGGAATAATGGGGAGAGAATAATGCAAGCCAGGTGGCCAGGTACTAACCCAATCCAGTTTTCACTTATGTTTGTTGTTTTTTAAAGGGACACTTGCATTCTCTATTTGACAGTATGGCAGGGGAACTAAAATGGGTAAACTATGGCATCATGGGCTATAGTTTCCTGAAGGAAGACACCCACAAGGGCTTCCTCAGCTGGAGGAGTGAGTGCTCTATAGGCTTCAGTCCCTGTGAGAAGCCATAGATTTTTTTTAAAAATTTAAGTTTACATGTTAAATACCTTTGGCCGAAGTATGATAATAATAAGGGTGGTGGGAGGGGGGATAGTAATGGAGACAGAAGAAAGGAAACTTTTTTTTCTTGTTCAATTAATTTCAATCTCTTTTAAAATATTAGCTGTTTTCTTTTACTAATTTGCCATGAGAATATTTAATTTTCTCAGGGAATTCAGGGCAAAATTTCACTTCTGAAGAATAGAAAATTGAGGATTAATTAATTTTATCAGTTTTAAAAATAACTCTTTTTATGAGCATAAAAGTAATCTGTGTCCATTATAGAAAATTGGGGAAGAGAAATGAATTTGACATTACAGCGTAAATAATTAAAAATCATAAGTAATTTGCAAAACCTCCTCTATTTGCTTTATTATTAATCTGGCCTAAGAAAAAAGTAGGAAAAATTTTCTGGAGTCAGAAGATTAGGGACAATGATGAAGAAAAAAATTCTTTTAGATGGCTGCAAAATATTAAAAAAAAAAAATTCTTCAGGTTAGCCAGAGGCTCTGAGACACATGCCACCTTCCCTTTTGTGCTTGAGAACCACAGACTTTGAAGCTTATTCATTGTAAGCCCTTAGCATATGTGAGCAACAAGATTGTGTGGGAGTCAGCTTGGGGCTGAAGTCCTAAAAGGAGGCTCTTCTAAGGAGAGCTGCCGAGTACTGTCTGAGGAGTTGGCGACCAGATATGTGACTCCAGGAAGGCCCCTGTGCAGGGGACCAGGTAGATGATGAGGGCCCAAGAGAGTTCCTTCCACAAAATCATCCCTCTTTAAACTTGACCAAAACAAATTCTTGGGACTTACTCTTTAGTTGGGAGTTCCCTAAGTTTAGCACTCTATAATATTTAAAAATCATTTTCATGTGAAATGAGTTCGGTGTGCATGTGTGTATACACATGGGTGTGTATGGATTGTGTACATTGGACTCTATCCTCACATAAAATTACGGTTTTCAAAATTAGCTGAGATGATGTTGGGGATTACGTGATACCCCCCACAAAAGGCATATTCAGGTACCAATAGGCATATTCAGATTCTAATAGAATCTCTTAAAGATGTTACTTCAGTTAAGGAGTGGCCCAGCTCAATCAGGATGGGGTTTAATCCAGATTACCGGAAGTCCTTTATAAACAGAGTGAAAGTCAGATGGAGAGAGAAGCCACAGGGAGTAGCCAGAAGCTAGAAGTCAATGGAACCTGGAGGAAAAAGAGAAGACATTTCCATGTACATTGCCCTGTGACCGAAAAGTCAAGGACCCCCAAGCATTGCCAGCCAGCCAGAAAATACCACCTTGGGAGGAAACAAGCCTTCTAACCTCTGAAACCATGAGCTAATAAATTCCTGTTTTTAAGCCAATCCACTGTATGGTATTTGTTTTAGCAGCCAGGAAACTAAAACAGATGGTGAGATCTTAAACTTTTTTTGTGTGCTGTTATTTTTTATTTGGGGGTAGAGAAAAGGTTTTGAGGGAGCTGAAGAACTAAGGTTTTCCTATATGTTGACTTGTAGTTGGTGGCTAACCATCCGTTGGGCCGTCTTAGAAGACTGAGGTTGTTGTGGACATGACCTGGCACTGCAGAGTATCACCTGGATTTAAGGCTTATGAATCCAGGAAGCAGTGGTACTGGTTCATTGGATTGTCAAGTTTGAATGATAATGGGAACATAATTTTGGGCTATTCTTCCAGGTTAAGGTATGGAAATATTGTATAGTTGTGAATAATTCAGAAATCCAGGGGTCTTTAAAGTGAGTTTAAACATAATTATAAAACTGCCGACTTGTTGGTTTCTTTTTTTTTTTTAAGATTTATGTCTCTGCCCCCTCATTGTTTTACACTCACAGTCTGCTCTCTGTCTGCTTATCTTCTCTTTAGGTGGCACCAGGAACTGACCCTGGGACCTTCCGGAGTGGGAGAGAGGCGCTCAATCTCTTGGGCCACCTCAGCAACCTGGTCTGCTGCATCTCTTATTGTCTCTCCTCTTTGTCTCTTTTTGTTGCATTATCTTGCTGCACCAGCTCTCTGTGCAGGCCAGCCCTCTGCATAGGCCAGCTCTCTGCTCAGACCAGCTCATGGCATGGGGCCAGCTTGTCTTTTATCAGGAGGCCCCAGGAATCGAACCCTGGACCTCCTATATGGTAGACGGAATCCCAATCGCTTGAGCCACATCCATTTCTCTGTTGGTTTCTTTTATGTTTCTTTCCAGAAATATCTATTTAAAAGGAAAAATCAGGGGCTGTGCCGTCCTTTTCTTTTCCCTTCCATTTGCCCCAAATGGGGGGAGGAGGAGCTGCAGAATTGGTTTGGTCATCATATCTTAATAATTTAGTTGCAAATCAAGATGTTCTCCTTTGAGAATTAGCAACTGTTTTGCATACTCAAAATATTCCTTTGCTGAACTGAAAGGCTGTTTTGGTGCTTTTGGAATGAACCCTGAGGAAATGCTTTATCTTTTTCCATACATCTATGAGAAAATAAAAAGGCTTTAAGAAAGCATCTCAACTGGGGGTGTAATCCTAACCAAAATTGGAAACAGTGCTCATTTCCTCTCCCACCGCAAATGTCTTAGACAAGCCAATTCAAAGGGCTTCCCCAGAACCAGAAAAAGAAAGAAGCATATCTGCACGTTTATCTGGAGGTTGGAAGCTGGAGAGAGGATTGAATTGCCAGAACCTTACACTGTGATTTCATGTTGAAGTGGCTGCATCTGTGCCACCTGTTGATGGCATGATTGGAGCATTAGTCCTTGCTCAGCCTCTGCACCATTGATAACTCTGCTTAACATCGCCACAGGGGAGGCTTTGTTGAAAGCTGCAGTCACTTTGCCTCCGCAATGGTGTACATTGGTGCCCCATTCAACCCTTTTTTCTGACATTAGCACATTTGAATGGGCCACCAGTGAAGCCATTCAAGCAAGAACATGCAACTGGGGTTTCTGGGTGGCCTAGGGCCGAGCTGAGAATTCTTGTTAATGGACTGCAAGACTTAGCCTATTGAGGTACATGAACTCAGTGACCAAAGAAAAGTGAGACAAAGATGTCCCTCACAGGAACATGGAGGTCAGAAGTGGACAAAGGCAGACATAGACCAGTCAAAGCTATTTGATTACTGAGCTGAAAAGGGAACACCGATCCCCATGGGGGGCAGCATGACTGATTTGACAGAAATCTCAAAAATGCCTGCACACTCTGAGAGCGAGGCATTTACCAGAATTGCAGGTGGTGTGTGAAGTTATTTTAAGAATGTTTTTTCCTTCCACTTGTCCTTGTGGTAATTTCCTATTTGGCAGTGCTTAGAAGAGACCCCGATTAACTAGAATGGAAAGCAGAGATCACAAAATTGAACTGGAAAAAGCATGCTTATAAGTGAACGGTGGTCAATGGCAGTATTCCCCATGCTGCTGGTGCTGTGAGGTACTTTTAAGCTCTTAGGGACCACAAAAATGTGCTTCAAGAACCAGAAGGTTAGTATATTTAGGATTATAAAGTTAATACATTAGTATCACTTCAAAGCCTTTTTACTCTAAGATAAAGGCTTAAAAATATAGCTCTTTAAAATTTGCAAAAAGATAAAGGAAAAAAAGATCAATTAAAAATGATAAGGAATCACTTTGGATCTATGACATGATCTGAATTATAGATCTTAATTCTGATTAACTCCATTGTTGCTTCTTCCAGTCTAAGTTTCTGTGGGAGAGATAGTGGTCTCTTAGAAATAAAATATCTGGTCTCATACTCAGATGTGCATGAAATTTAAGAAGTACCCTGTAATTTTTTAAAACTAGCATTTTAATAACTATTTGAATAATTAATTCCAAACCACATTTCTTTACTAGAACCTGATTTTTAAAAACTTTATAACTTCTTGAGATAGTAATACATTTACAAATGTTCAGAATTTTGATTTTAAAAGATTTGGGGAAACTAAAAGTGCCTGCAATCTTGTTCTTATAAAAGAAGCAGGGGTAAAAACATGCATTTTATCCCATCATAACTAATGCAACAATTTTTATGAGGACTGTGTTCAGTTTTAAAAGTGTGGAGTCATATTGTCATATCATTTATACTGAAACAGGATTTTGCAAGGCAGAGGACATCAGGGTTCATTTAGTTCAGCTGTTCTGTTGCACTGTTAATGTGATTGAGGTCAATAGAGGTTTAGCAGGTTGCCAAGGGCCTACTTAGTACCTGGACTTACTCTATCTTGTTATGGGCATTGTTTCATTAGAGTAGTAATAAGTCTTTCTCTGTTAAGGACTAGAATCCTAAGATTTAGGAGATTTTCTAGTGCATGTTGAATTTAAATGTAAAAGTGACTTCCATGCTATATATACATTTGTTATGATACTTCCATTAAATATTTCTCCACTCTTTAGAAAGCTCTAGTGCAGGGATTCTTAAATTAACCTTTTTTGTTTCACAGACCCCTTTTCCTGTCAGGTGAACACCACGGACCCCTTACTAAGTCCACACTATACTGTGTATTATTTAACAAATATATCACACCCACACCAACATGTCCCCACAAAAATAATGTTTTTTTGAATTTCAATTTAAGCTCATGACCCCTTAAGAATCTCTGCATAGTGAAAGATCACAAGAACAGTATAAAAACTTGACTACCCTGAACCCAAGTAAACCCTTGAAATAATCTAGCTTTGTCTTTTTAAAAAAGCATTTCTAAAACCATTTCCCTTTCTTTCTGTCTTCACAAGAAATCTTTAACTTTTCTTTCAATGTATACTGTCTATTCCACTTTTAATATTTCTCCTTTAGACTACTTCAAAATGGGTAAGTAAAAGAATTTTATCCACATATGTTACTCGGAATAACTGGGCCCTTTGACACTCATCAACTTGAGCCCTCGGTTGCTTTGTAGCTAATAATTAAAGCTTCCCTCCTTTTGTTCCAATCAAGCGTATTGTATTCTTTTTTCTACCCCCATTTCCAACTCTATGCATTGTTCTTCCATGTTGTCCTTTGGTCTGGACAGACTTATATTGCCTATGCGACTTTTTTTTTTTCTCATTTAAACCATTCTTTTCTGTTAAAAAGTTAATTCTCAAACACTCTACTGTTAGTTAAAAATTTCTTGGCAAGGAGTGGAAATGGTCCCACTGAGAGATAACATCGCCTTTGGTATTGTTTTCAGAGGGCATGGCTTAGGGCTAGATGAAATGAGAATTTGGTTGCAAAATCTGAAGCTACCTTTCCTGCCAATAATTAAATGTTTGGATTCTCTTTTAAATGACAATGGCTTTAAATATTTAATTTTTATTTGAAGACACTGTCAAAGCAAAGTTGAGATAAATCAGCGGTTATTGTCTGTTGAAATTTCATCCAAATCTGAGCTTTCTCATACAATTTAATGGAAATAGTTTATTTGGGTTTCCGTATCTTTATTTTATTTTATCTACCAAAGGAAACTCCTGGGTTTAGATTTGTTACTAAATTAATAATATAACAATAGTTTCTATTTAGCCAATGATATTATGCATGAGGAACTGTGCTAAGCATTTGATATGCTTTCTCTCATTTAATCCTCATAAGAACCCTATGAAGCAGGCTCTTTATTATCTTTGTTTGACAGATGGAATAACTTCAGCTTTGGGAGGTTAACTGTCCATGGTCACCTGGGTATTAAGTGGGGAATTGGATAGTTTTTGGAAATAGCTCCTTTGAAGAAAAAAACAGCCTTTTAAATGTCAGAGTAAGGCAGGTGTATACTTAGAGTGAGGTCTCAGGGAAATCTTGTGCTGATTGCGATTCTCTCTCGTGTACACTGCGGCAGCTTCAACCCATTAAAAGCAGCATTAAAGATCAGCCAAGAGTTGAAGAGAGACAACAGTTTCTTTTCACTTAAAGATGGGAGAGAAATATGATAGAATAGGTTTTCTTGGTTTGATCGACAGTTGTATTTTGCAGTCAGGGTTTTATTCATGGTTTAGTTTGTTTCCTAAACATTAGAATGTGAATACAAGAAGGGCAGGGATTGTGATATACGGTTTTCCTTGGTTACTCATAGAGTCTGGCCTATGCTTAGTAAATTCAGTTTTATTGACTTGATGGTAGAGTAAAAAATAATTTTTTCAACTATGGGAGAAATCAATATCACTGAAGGAAAAAAAATAAAAAAGGTAAGAAATTCATATTTATATTCTAGTAGATGTTTATCAAGAGGCCTCATTAAATGGTATTAGTGCCAGAGATTGCCCACTCTTGGTCTGGAGCATAATTAGATTTAAATGTTTGGAAAAGGAATCCAGGCTTTAATAAATTTAGTTAAATAAAATAAATTTGGAGGCTGCTTGGGTGTTGAGTAGGTATTTTAGTTTCTGATTAGAGCAAAAAATAGTCACTTAGCCAATAACATTTAAAAAATTGATTGTGTTAGTTTCAAAAAGATGACTTGGACTAAAGCATAATATATGTATTTTCTTAAAGTTAGTAATCCAAATGAGTACAATGGAATGTATTTTTCTGATTTTTAAATAATTCAGTAGTAAATTTTAACAGGTAACCTAATAGTCACAATATTGTAAAGATACTGTTTATTAGGAATTTATCTTTGTTATTATTATAGAAATAGAATGATATTGCTTAGGAAAAAATTAAAATTTCATCATTAAACATATTCAGGAAATAGTTTATAATTTTCAATGTACTTTTCTCAGCAGACATGAGTAGTTTGCACAAATTCTTTAGTGAAAATGGATAATTTGACAGACCTTAAATAACTATGACTATATATGTATTTGTATATATATTCACTGTATTTGTGTGTATACATATACATATACACATGCATATGCAAGTCCATATATAATTTACAAATATAGGGAATTGCCATGAATAGTGAATTACCAAAGCATGAAGAAGCACCGTTTAGAATATTGCTACTGAATATTGCCACAGTCAGCCATCTCTTTTCTCTTCTCCTGTCTTCTCTCCTCTCACCCCAAATAACATGATCAGGCTGGGAAGATCCTCCTGCCCTTTAGCCACGGTAGCTGTGGAATAGGGGATGTCCTGTTGAGTCAAGGCCAACAGTCCAACAAGTGGATAAACAACTTGGGAGTTGTCATAAAATCCCCTTTCCAGTTGAAAACTTTATCCTATTCAGGTGCTGTAAGTGCACAAAGGCAGCCTTGGAAGAAGCCATCTTTCTTTCCAAGATCACTTAAGCTAGAGGTCTACTCAACAAATTTGAAACCCTCAAATGAAAATGTCAAAGAAGTATGCACTTGTCTGCATTTTTCAAATGTTTTCTGATGTTTGGTATTTTTCTTTAGCATCAGATTTATTAAAGTTATAGAGGCAAGGAAATTTAGAGTTGGAAGGAAGCTACTCCTAGGATATCTTCATTTTATAGATGTAGAAGTTGTAGTCCAGAGAGTTTGGATAGAATACTCAAGATTGTATATCTAGTTATGGGCATTATCATGAGTAACTCCCCATCCATTACAGTTTTTATAAAGTCCTGAATTAAGGATGGTGGGGCAGTACTGGTTTATCTTTTTCCATTAACCATTTTGCCATTTACTCCTACAGGAAACACATTCTGGAAGGGTTTGAGGATTGGTCGTTGGGAAATTTACTGTAGTGTGAGATAATCTGTAATTCTTCATTCAAAGAAAATTTATGGAGTCCTCTTCCAGGCATGCTAGATTATTTCACATTTTATCTCATTTATAGTTACAATAACTGTGAAGATATCATTATCTCCTTAACAGGAAAGGAAACTCTTTCAGATTGACTAAGTAACTTGCTCAGGGTTACAAATAATGTCCTGTAGAATTAGGACTCAAACCTCAGCTCTTGGCTCCAAAGTCATTACATATTCATTATGTTATAGCTGCCACTCCTTGCACCCAGCGTCCAGCTCAGTGGCCCTCAACCTTGAATGCTATTATGAATTAAATCATGTCTCCCACAAAGGCATGTCCTAAACCTTGGTCCTGTGGATGTGAGCCCATTTGTAAATAGGATCTTTGAAGACATTTTTAGTTAAGGTGAGGCCAAATTAAATCAGCGTGGGCCTTAATACAGTATGACTGGAGTCCTTATAAGCAGAGGAAATTTGCATACAGTAGGAGGAGACAGACAGGAAGACATAGCCATGTGATGGAGGCAGAGATTGAGTTATAGATTGCTGGCAAGCCACAACCAGAACACTACAGACTTTGGAGAAAGCATGATTGACAGTTTGAAGCTGGGTAGATCCCAGAAGATCATGTCCTAAGAGCTAATCCATTCTTTTGCATGTGTACCTATTGTAGGTGGGACCTTTGACTTAAATTACTTTAGTTAAGGGACTTTGATTAGATTGCAGGACCCAGGGTAGGTCTTAATCCTCTTACTGGAGACTTTTATAAACAGAGGGAAAAAAAGCTGCAGACCACAGAGAAAAAGGCTAAAGAGACAGAGAAGAACCTAGAAACTGAGAAAGAAGTCCCCAGGAACCAGAAGCTGTAATCAATGGAACACAGAGGCTGAGAGGAAGCCACTGTAGCCAGAAGCTGAAAGAGAGGAGGCCCAGGGGAGAAAGGAGAGACGAGCCATAGGGATGATTGCCCAAGGCTGAGCATCTTCTGATGCCATCACCATGTGCCTGATTGCCCAAACTGAGCTGTGGGAGAAAGTGAGCCTGGAGGAGAAAGCAGAGACCAACAGACTCGTCATTGTGCCTTGTCACATGGCAGGAGTCCAGGATTGCCTGCAGCTGAGCTTCTGGGAGAGACCTTTATATGATGCCTGGATTTGAACACTTTCATGGCATCAGAACTCTAAGCTTTTAACCTAATAAATCCCCATTATAAAAGCCAGCCCATTTTGGGTATATCACATTGGCAGCCTTTAGCAAACTAAAACATGTGATCCTGTGGATACCTTGATTTGGACTTCTAAGCTCCAAATTGTGAAACAATAAATTCCTGTTGTTTAAGTCAACCAGTATAACAAGTAGTTGTGGTACTTGTTATAGGAGCCATGGCAAACTAAGACAAATTCATAATACAATCATCAGAAGTTCTAAAAAAATCTTGAGGCTCAGGTCCTGCCCAGAGCAGTTAAATAAATCTATCTGTGAGTGGGTCCAGGAATGAAGTTTTTAATGAATTCTCCCCATGTGATTCGAATATGCAGCTGGAGTTGAGAAGCACTGATCTAGCCTAACATATAGATGAATTATCATGTATAAGGTTACACAAGTTTCTTTGGGAGATACAGAGATAGGGTTAAGACATGGTCCCTTGCCTTTAGGGAACTTTTAATTAGTTGAAAAGCCACAAACATGTTCACTAATTATATAATGCAGCTACTCATTCTTAGTAAGTGATGTCAGAGTTTTTAGTAGAGAGTGTTTACCAAAGGAACTGCTTTTGTCTCCAGAGTCTGTAGCATCTAATGGTGATTATGTAGCCTCTACTCCCTATCTGCATACCACCAAGCAATAATAATAGCTGCCTCCTGTGTGCCAGGCATTTTATATACCTCATTAAATAGTTTCAACTGCCTATCAGTTAGGTATTATTATTCTAAATTTACTGCAGAAAACTAAAGCTTTAGAGATATTGAGTTATTTGTCTAAGGTCTGAAAGCCAGGCTTTGAACCTAGGTATTAAGTGAACATAAATCTTCTGGAAACCAAAGTCCTTGTTAAGTTATACCATTTGGTCTTGGTAAGTGCATAGTCAGTAGTAGTTAGGATTAGCTGCATGCTATAATGTGTTCTTTAACATTTTAATATACTTACATTTCTTAATTATTTTTCAAACTTTATATTTTGAAAAATTTCAAACCCAGGAAAGTTGAACGAACAGCTCATTGCATTGTGTACCCGTTACCTAGATCCATTGAATAACATTTTACTACATTTGCTTAATTTTGTTCTCTATTTATTTGTATATGTGTATACATATTCTTTTTGTCCTGAATCACTTGAAAAGAAGTTGCAGGCAACATAGTTCACCCATGAATACTTCAGTTTGCATTACCTAAGAATAAGGACAATCTCCTATCTAACCACTATGGTATTCATACCTAAGAAAATTAACATTAGTTCAATTTTGTAATCTAATATACAGTCCCATTTTTAATTTCCCCAAATATACTCAAAATGTCTATTAATGTTACTCTTGTTGACCTAGAAGCCAATCAAGTTTTCCTAATTACATTTGCTGGTAATATTTAGCCACTTTTAGTCCAGAAATAGTCTCGTACTTATTTTTTTTTTTTCATGACATTGACTCTGTAAGGATCTAGGTCAGTTGCCTTGTACAATGTCTCCTTTTCTGGATTTTTCAGATTGCTTTCTTATGATTAGATTCAGGTTAAACATTCTTGGCAAGAATAATGCATAGGTGATGTGGATTTTTTTATTGGATCCATCAGGAAGCACAAATAAGATTGTCCCAATATTGGTGATGTTAGGTTTGCTCACTTAGCCTGATTTTTCCATTGTAAAGCTAATCTGTGGGGTGATATTTTTAAATTAATAATCTTCCATCTAATGGTTTTAGCATTCATTGATGAGTCTTACACTGGGGTCTTCAAAATGGTAATTTTCTAATTCTGTCATTTCCTCCCTATATTTGTTGGTATTCTTCTGTAAAGTAGAGATTTCCTCTTTTATTTTTCCCTTTCTCTCCTTACCCGCCTCCTTCTCTTTTCTCCTTCTCATCAATACCCTCTTTCTTCTGAGTATCACTATGGACTCATGCATTTATTTTTTCACTGAATTATTATAACCCATCACTGTCATTATTCATTCTGAGGCTCAAATTCTTTAATATGTGGCTCAAAAGAGCCCCTTCAAGCCAGCTCCTGTGTCCTTTTGATGACTTTGTTAGTGTTTGAGCAATGCCTTGCTTTTGGACAACAAGATGTTCCAGGCTACCTTCTATTTTTCCTGTCCCAATCATTTCTGGAATCAGCCATTTTTCCAGGGAATTTTGGTTCCTTTTAGTAGGAAATGGTATTTAGGTACATAATCTGTGTGTTTGCTGTTACTTGTTATGATTACCTTGTGAATCAGTTCCTTTTAATAGACTTCTTCATATTATAGCCATAGAACCTGTAGCAATAAAGGCTTTATTGAGCTAGAGACTAACTCTTCAAGAGTGAAGTCACTCGGTAATCATTTGGAAACCCTTTGAGTGGTTTGGGATGTAACATGAATTCAGTAAATATTGAATGAACAAATGAATGAATGAATGGCCTTGAATCAGGGGATTTAGTCCATCTGCTGGGAGGATCTCCTATCCCATGTGAATTTGCCCAGGCCATAGTGAATGAAGGAGATTGGGAGCAGTCTTTAAATTTCACCTACATTTTCAGCCTGTAGTTCCCTGCCCTGTTGCTGATAAAAATCCAGATTCCCGTCTCCTGGTCCTCTACAAGCTTTTATGGCTGTTTTTCCCAGGAAGTGATTCTGTGGAACCTCCAGCTTCTTATCTGTGGTTCTCAGTACATTGCCTCAGATTTCCAGGGAATGAGAAAACTTATCTTGAAAAAAAAAAAAAAAGCTTGATAAGAAAGATTTTTACTGGTTTTACAAAGCAGCTAGCTAAGGATTTTTTTTTCACAAATAAAGAGAATACAGTTAAAACAAAGCTAAGAATACAGATCACAGAGCTCTTGAGCATCTAGTGTGTTTAATATCTATTCTGAGGAACAAGGATTCAGTCACAACCACTCTTTGAGGATCTATTTACTGTCAAAGTGTAATTGGATTTTGATATAGCGGTTCATTTTGGTGGGGGTGGGGCTGGAAAGGTGATTACAAAGTATCAACAAACAGAATGTAAGTGATGGTACCTTTGTTTTCCCCCCAACCCTTTCTCCTGGATTTTTACAGATACTGGGAAAAACCCCTTATCCCCCACAGTGGTCTTAGAAAACAAGGCATACACTTCAACTACTTCTGCTGTGAATAATCCATTGAAGCCAAACAGTATTATACTAGATTCATCAGTGTTCACACAAAGGTCATATCCTTATATTTCTCTTTGAATTTGTGGGACGCATATGGTATACCACTTCTATAGAAGAAATATTTTCATTTTAGAATTCAACTTTTGTAACCTTTGGCAACATGTAGTATCAATGGCTCTTTGTTGTTAAAAAAAAAAGTAAAACTGTAAGCTATCCTCAAGGATATGCAGGGCGTTGCTATAGCAACAGAATCTGCCTCCCAGCACCACAAGAGAAGCTATGAATAAAAGATGGTGTTCTAAGGACAACAGAATAGAAGAGGTTGTTTCAATCCTTCTAATACCTGAAATTTGCTGTTATTTTGTTAAATGCAAAATAAAAATCTTGGGAAAAGGCCCAGTTCGCTGAAGGATGGATTTCTATATTGTACTTCAGATGTCATGGGGAAAAATACATGCTTTCTGAACAGTCAGCCCATGGTAAAAGAGCAGAGAAGGGCCAGCATATTTGATTATATGTTTTGCTATTTAGTTTTTAACTTCAGTTGAAAGAACTTGAAGAAATTTTAATTTGATATATAAAAAAGGAGATGTTTAAGGTCTGCCCCAAAATTGTCTCCTGGTTTCATATTTAAATGCAAGCACAAAGTTGTTCTAATTTTAGCTTGCATTGTTTTTCTAAATCCAGTTTTGTTTTTAAAAAAAAATCTTTATCCACTTTGGTCACTGAGTTCTTATCCTAGTGGCTTCACCACAACTACCTATCTACTTACCAACCTAATTATGTATTATAGTAAGAGGTATTTCTGAACCCAAATCTTAAGGTGATTTTTAGATGCTACAGAAATGAATGAACTCTGAATCTCTCTTTTTCTCTCTCCCACCCCTCTTCCTTTCTCTCTCTGTATATATGTGTGTGTGTATGTGTGTGTAATCTTCCTACAACTATCTTTATATTGTGGTTGTTTTTTTGTGTGTGTGTGGTTAGTTTTTGTTTTTTTTTTAAAGATTTATTTATTTATTTATTTATCCCTCCCTTGCTGCTTGTGTTTGCTGTGTCCATTTGCTGTGTGTTTTCTCTGTGCCTGCTTATCTCCCCCTTGCTGCGAGGTCTTGCTGCATCAGCCCACCGTGCCGCACGGGCCCGCCTGCCCTCACAAGGAGGCCCCAGGAAGCGAACCCGGGGCCTCCCATATGGTAAACGGGAGCTCTATCGATTGAGCCACACCCGCTTCCCATGGTTAGTTTTTAAGAAACACATTTTTGTTGTGTGAAGTATTTGGTGAACTGTTATTCAAAGAAGAGATAAATGTAAATGCTTATTTTAAAAAAATTCAGAGCTAAATGAAATTGTTGCCAGAAAATACAACCATCAGAGCAAATGGATTACAATATTTGGTCTGAATATTTCCGTTCATAGGAGGAGAAGGCATGCAGAGGGGGGAGAAGGCGTTCTCAATGTTTTTCTAGGAGTTTTCTTTGCTTCTGTCACTGTGGCAACTTTACACTACTAGGGATCTAAAGATTATTAATATAGTTAGCAAATATGTACTTAAAAAAACCACTATTTTGGCTATGATATCTAGAAAATATGACTTTTTGTTTCAGTTGGAATAATTTTCCCACTGAGCTTATGGGTAAATGCAGTTGTAGGCTTTTACCTACTTATTAATTACAATGAATAAAAAGGTTGCATTTTGTTTTTAAGCTCTATTTTAATTAGGTGTGGGTAAACTTCATATGGGAAGGATAAACTAATAGACTGTATATTAGTACTAATCTTTTTTTTTAAAGATTTATTTCTTTATTTATCTCCCTCTCCCCCCTCGTTGTCTACTCTCTGTGTCCATTCGTTTTGTGTTCTTCTGTGTCTGCTAGTCTTCTCTTTAGGCGGTGCCACATCTTCTTCCCAAAAGATTTATTTTATTTATTTATTTATCCCCCCCCCACCCTTGTCGTTTTTGTGCTCACTGTCTGCTCTGGGTGTTCTTCTGTGTCTTCTCTTTAGGTGGCACTGGAAACCGATCCTGGTACCTTCTGGAGTGGGAGAGAGGTGCTTAATCTCTTGTGCCACCTCAGCTCCCTCTAATCTTATACGAATAAATTCTGGACGACTGTCATTAAAATTTCAGAGACCTCCCTTATTCTTCTTGAGTGTTTCCTTCTCTTTGGATCTCCCATAATTTAAAAGCTCCAGAGATTTGTTGACTCATAAGGAATCTATTCCATCAGGCTGGTCATATAACTTAGTTGTTTCTCCTACCTAAAATAAGGCAGTATACCAAAATGTTAATCATGGGTGGTAGGAACACGGGTGGGAGCATGAATGATTTTTTTCTCCTTGCTTTTCTATTTATTTTCTAAACTTTGTATAATAAGCATTCAGTGCTTTCATAGTGGAAAAGTAATATGTTCATCAATTGCAATGAATGTACCATACTAATGAAAGAAGTCGTTAATGTGGGGAAAAGTGGGAGATGTGGGGAGTGGGGCATATGGGAATACCTTATTTTTTTTATGTAACATTTTTTGTAATCTAAATATCTTTCAGAAAAAATAAAAAATATTTATTATTAAAAATAAAATATTTTTTATTAAAAAAGTAATAAAGTTAAAAAATTAGATATTAGAAGAATTCTTTCAAGAAGTTGAGGTGGTTTACAATAAAAGACATATATATAATAAAGCTAGGAAGCTAGGAATTGAAATCTAAAACTCTGAAAAGAAGAAGGAAGTAAATATTCTAACCATGAGATTTAATAAAGTTATGGTGACTGAACATTAAATTTAGCTATGAGCTTCCTGACAGTCAAGAAAAGGAATAGTGGATTAGAAAATTCTCATTATCTGATCAAAAGAAAGTATACCTGCACTTTATGAAAGAACAGTTTTTTCCTGATATTAACTCTTAAAAGGAATTTGTCATAGTATGTTCCTATTTGTGTAGAATATAAAAAGAGTATTTGTATATGCTTATAAGAGCAGAAAAAATGTCAGGAAGAGACCCTGGAAACTGTTGATGGTGATGTAAAGGTCATTAGTCGTTTTTGCTTTTCAGCACAATGTTCCCCTTCCTTTGATGACAATGTCCCCCTTTCTCAAGGAAACTGCTTCTCTTCCACTTCAGTCATGAGTTTCTGGGGGTGGGGTACTACTGCCAACCTTAGTACTCCTTTGATCTAAGCCAAGCCAATCAGAGCATGACCCTTGGATTTTTCTAAGGAGAAAGAATCCCTTTCCTTACGGGTGATAGTGCTGCATGGATATGATCCCTGAACCACTGGAGACCCTGTTCTCCACCACCTGAGAAATCTAAGAGAGTAGCACGCGTAGTGGCAGAGACAAGAAGAGCGTACTCGAGGTTCCACCCTCTGGGGTCCTTGGAATTGACCTGGTTCCGGCACTGATTGATTCTTCGCTCTTCCCCTGGTGGCCTTCTAAGTCCTTTCTTGTATTTTACTTACTTCAAGTTACAGGTCAATCAGTTGCAATGGAAAGGATCCTATTTGATTACCTCTGGGGTTAGAATTATGTGGGTAGGCAAAAGGGATGTAGGAACTTTTATAATGCTTGTAAAACTTTTTTAAAAAACAATAAACATATATTGCTTTTATAATAAAAATACTAATTGAAATAAAAACAAGAGGAATTCATTATGAGAAAATTTGTGTAAGGACATTGAACAATATGGAGGACAACATCTCCAGAATAGATTTTGTAGCAAATGCCAGGACTTTATTCATGTGCCTGTTTATGTTGGGCTTTAGTAAAGTCCGAGATAGAACATTGAAGTGGTACTCAGTGAAGGAATTAAGCTAATGTGGTGCTCTGCATTTATACTAGATTAGATTGTAGACTACCTAGAGAAATGAACAGAGAACAAAGCTCAGGCTATCAGCCTATCAACCTAAGGACCTTTGACCAGAGCTGGAGAGGAGACAATTCCAGGTGACCTTTCCTGACGAGGAGTAAAGTGTTCATATACTATTAGAGGCACAGTGATATGCTTTGGATTGCAGATGAGCAGATGGTAGTGTTGACATTTTATGAAAGAAGAAATGCTCCATATGTGTTCTTACCTAAATAAAGGGTCACTCCACTTCTAAATGGAAGTAGGTAACTAAGGTCTCTGCAGGAGGGGCCAATTTTTTCTTCAAGATGCAACTTCAAGTCCTTGTAAATGTTTTAGTGTATGAGACCTTAGGGTATCTTAAGATGAATGCAGTACATCACAGGGGAAAGAGACTTGAATTCTACACTTTCCCAATGTTGGGATCTCTTTCTACAGCTGTAGATTCAGACATAGAACTGCCTTATTGACAAATCTGTTTGGAAGTACTTCAAATGCAACATGTTTGAAACTGAACTCATTATATATTCCTGAGATGTCTATATTTCTTTATTCCTTCTCTGGTTGTAGGGTATTTCTATCTCTCCAGTCACTCAAGACAGTAATCTGGGAGTCATTCTAGAATTCTCCCTTTCCCTCACCCCAACATATAATTGTTCCCTCTCCTAAATATTTATGTATTTTGTCTTCTCCTCTCCATCTCTACAACCTCTGTTTTTGGTTCTGCTCTGATTATTTCTCATAGAACTAATTAGTTAATTGATAGATTCAGCAAGTGTTTATTGAGCTTCTGTTTTGTGTCAAGCTCTGTGCTAGGCTCTGAGGATTCATTGGTGAGAAAAACCAACAGTCCCTGCCCTCATCGAGTTTATAGTTTAGGAGTTACTGCAATACCTCCCAACTGTTCTTCTTGTCTATAGAGCACAAGCTCAGTCCATTTCACACAATAGTGTTTCACTGCTCTTTCTAAAATGCAAATCTTATGCCATTTCTCTGATTAAAAGTAATTGCTTTTAGTATAAAATACACACTTAAGCCATTCATGACCTGGCTCCAGCCTCCCTCATTTTTTCACTATAGGAGCATAAAGAGTGACTAAAAATGATCTTTTAAAGCCACTGTTGAAATTCATCTCATTATTTATGCCTCATTATTTATGCATAACTTATAACATGGTAAAATCATGAGGTAGTCTGTATTTATAAAAAGGACATTAAAAAAGGAAATATAATATTTCTTCCCTCTCTATTTTAAAACTTTATTAATGGATTAAAATACTTGACTTGGAAGTTCCTTTGCCCTTTGTTAAGTTCTCTCTTTAAAATTGATAATTTAGAAGAAATTATTAGGACTGGTAAAAGATTTCAACATTGTTACTGGATACAAGTTCAATATACAAAAAAGAAATTAGAAAATATAGAAAACAATGTCAGTCACAATATTACCAAAAACAGCACTGAGAATATATTTAACAAAAGATGTGCAAGACCTTAGAGGAGATCATTATAAAACTTTACTAAAAGACATAAAATAGAACCAAATAAATGGAAATATATAATAAATTCATAGATGAGAAGATTCAATATCATAAAGATGTTTTTCCTCCCCAAATTAATCCAAAGTCAATTTAATCCTAATAAAAATTCCAAGGTTTTTTTTTTCTTGAAACTCGACAAGTTGAAACTAAATTTTACATGGAATAATGACATGACAAGAAGAGTCAAAGTAATTCTGAAGAAGAATAAACTAAGGGAGGGATACCTTATCTGATAACAATATTTAAAATAAAGTGATGGCAATTAAAACAGTGTGACATTGGCAGAAGGATAGGCAACTAGATCATATATATATAGGAGATACTGGTATATGACAGAGGTAATAGTATAAATCAATAAGAAATGTATAGACTATTTAATAAATGGGACTTTGACAATTAGCTATCTATAAGGGAAAAGAATTAGATACTTATCACACACAAAATTACACACAAAATTAAATTCTAGAGGGGTTAGAGATTTAAAAGAGAAATCAAAACTTTAAAACTTGAGGATATCTTTATGACCCCAGGTTAGGAAAGAATTTCTTACATAAAAAGCACAAGCCATATAGGCAAATGAATATATTAACCATATTAAAACTTGTGGAAAGTGGAAGATATACAACCTTTAGTGATTCTACTTTTTTATTATACCTAAAGAAACTTTCACACATAAGAATTTTTATTGCTATACTTTTTGTAACAGCAAAACTTGTAACACCTGAAAATTCCTTGAGAGGTGAACTGGATAAATGATTAATGTAATTACTGATATATTTGGGTTAAATAGTCTATCTTATCCTTTATTATATATTTGTCCCATCTGTTCTCTGTTCTGTTTTTGTGTGTGTGTGTGTTCTCTTTCCTTCTTTTTGGCTTTTTATAAATTAAAACATTTAAATTATTTCATTTCCCCCTTCTATTAACTCATTACTTTTGCATTTTTGGTCTATTCTTTTAGTGATTACCCTAGAGATCACAGCGTGTATCCTTGTCTAAATAGAGCTTCTATAAATTAGTACATTTACTACATCCCAGTCAACACAGGTCTGTGGAATACTTTATCCCAATTGGCCCCTTGCCTTTAGTGTTATTGTTATTTATTTTACTTCTACATATATTTTAAACCTCACAATACATTATTATCGTTGTTATATAAACACATACTTACCTTTTCTGGGTTTTCATTCTGTCCTATATTCTGTACTTTTGTTTGGAATCATTTCACTTTGCCTGAAGAACTCCCTTGAATATTTATCTTGGTGTGGATCTATTGACAATAAGTTCTCACAGTTTTTGTTCATCTGAAAATATCTTTATTTTTATTTCTTATTTGAAGGACGTTTTTGCTAAGTTTATAATGCCATGTTGGAGGCTGTTTTCTTTTGGCACTTTCTGCTTCATTTTTTTTTCTGTTGAAAAGTCATTTAACTGTCTTATATTTGCTTCTTTAAAGGTAATGCTTCTTTCTTATCTGACTGCACTTAAGATTTTCTCTTTTACTTTAGTTTTAAGCAGGTTTTCATGCTGTATTTAAGCATGGTTTCCTTGGTTATCCTGTTTGGGTTTCAAAGAGCTTCATGAATCTATGGCTTCAGATCTTTTGTCAGTTTTTGAAAATTCTTAGCCAGGTTCTGCACCATTCTTTCATCTCTTTTCTGAAACTCCGATTGAAAGGATATTAGCCATTTTTTACCATGTTCTACACATTTATGCCTTTTTTTGGTAATTTTTATTCCTTTTTATCTCATGTTTTAGTTTTCATATTTCTTATTAACCTACTTTCAGTTTCACAATTTTCTCTTCTTCTGTGTCTAATATATTATTAACCCTGTTCATTGATCTCTTATTTTCAGCTATTGTATTTATAGATCCCAGTTACCTGAAGAAATTTCCCATCTTGTCATTTATCTTATTGTAAATATTAATAATTATTATTTTAAAGTCTATGTCTGATAAACCCAATATCTGGATTATCTTTTGGTCTTTTATTTATTTTTCTTTTAAATTTTAGTCATTTGATTCTACCTCTTGGCATGCTTCATAATTTTTTTTTTCCATTGAATGTGGATGTTGTATATGAAAACTTTTAAGGACTCGGGGTGATGTTATCCTTCTCCAGTAGGAGTTCGTTTTTTTCTGGTAGACAGTATAAGGCCAAATGATCTTGATCTAATTAAGGCTGGAGATGATTTGAAGTGGAATTTAAGTCTTTGCAAGAACTGGTTTATATTTCTTTTGCCTTACTGCATAGCCTTTGAGGGATCTGAATTGAAAACCCGGGGTGTTTACTAGATAATGTCTTCTTTTTTGGGCCCTGAACTCCAATTTTCATCTCTCTTGTGCCAAAATATAGCTAACAGCTTTGCTTTGATTTAGCTTCTTAACTGCTGCTTTTTGCTTGCCTTCTTGGCCTCTCGCTTTTTGTGGTTTAGCAATTGTGACAGTTTGAAGTTCTTTTGTGAATCCCAGAAAATCATCTCCTTGGAATTGGTCCATTCCTGTGGGTGTATGGTCCTTTGAATGTATTAGATTCGGTTAAAGGATCTTTTGATTAGATCACTTTTACCTAGATGACTTTAGGGCCTTTGATTGGACCATGCCAGTGAGGCGTGATCCAGGTTAGGTCTCTGCCCTCTTCCTGGAGTCTTATATAAACTAAGAACTGAAAGCAGAAACAGACAGAGAAAAATAGCTGCCATTTTTACCCAGCCATGTGAGAACGAACTCCAGGATCTCCTACAGCCAGAGAAACCCCAAGAGACTGAGAGAGAGGCTGGAGGCTGGAATTAGTGGTGAAACTGAAGCAATGAGGACCCTCTAGAGGCTAGGCCCATGGAGATGCTCAATGCTGAAAGGATAAGCCCTGCCATGTGCTTGATTGTACACAACTGAGCCTGGAGAGAATGCAGCCTGGAGGAGAAGGAAGAGACCCAGACAGAGCACCACCATTTTGCCTCACCACATGGCAGGAGTCCAGGATCCAGCAGCCAATCGTTGGTGAGAAAGCATCTCTGATGATGCCTTGGTTTGGGCATTTTACAACTCCGGAACTGTAAGCTTTTACCCCTAATAAATTCCCGTTATAAAGCAATCCATTTCTGGTATTTTGCACTGGCAGCCTTAGCAAACTAAAACAGTAATTGACAAATCTCTCAAGGGAAAAAATGGTCAAGAATGTCCAGCTTGCTTCTCTGATTCCCTTTTCTCCTGGATTCTTGTCCTTCCAAATTCTGGTTGTCCTGAATTCTAATTTTTATCTACCTCTCCCTATAAGACTGCCCAAATCTCCAAGCCACTGTTTTCTACTTGATCTGTTAGTCCTGAGCTTCTTAGGAACGGACAAATGTCTTGAAAGAAAAGACAATAGAGAGTGTCATGTTCACCCCCATATAGTTTGCTTTTCTCAAGGATAAGCCATCAAGTTCTGACAGCTGTGGTTGCTCTACAATACCTTGGCAAACAGCTTTTTTTTTTTTTTTTTTT
>JAQZBX010042410.1:0-22023 GCA_029593785.1 Cabassous unicinctus
TAAAAAAAAAAAAGAAAAAGAATAGATAGGATAGAAATTGATACCGATGAAGTTTCAGACTAATGAAAAAGGTGGAATGTAATAACCACAACAGAAAGCAGAAAATAGAGAGTTGAAGGAAGGAAAAGAGATAGCATTTGTAGACAAAATCAATATGCACAGAGAATGGGAAATCAAGGAAGGAGAAGCACAGCAAAGAAGAAACAAGCTAGCAGCACCTAATTTAAGAAAAAGAAAAGAAAAAGAAAAAAGGGGGAGAGGAAAGAGGAAAGAAAAGCAATAAACAAACAAACAAATGAAGATAAACTAAACAAACACACAAGCAAGCAGTCAAACAAAGCTGAAGAAGAACAGCTTTCCTTCTTGGACCCTTGTGGAACCTCTCAGGATGCTTGTGTTCATCAATCAATTACCCTGCAGGCTTCTATCTGTACGTTTTGAGGCAGATTTTAGCAATAAAACTAAGTTAATTTTAAAATTTTTTTTAAAGTAACCTATTTTATCTATCTATCTATCTATCTATCTATCTATCTATCTATCTATCTATCTATCATCTATTTATTTTGTTGTTGAAATAAGGGACCCAAAAGAAGGCCTCTTCTAGACCACCCCCTCTGCCCAGGGCACCCTAAATAGGCTCGTGGAAACTTATCAAACATTTCCCACTGCCTGGCCACCCCAGGGAAGCTGAGACTGATACTTTTCAGCGCAGAATGATAAAATTGGCTGACTCTGACCCTCCTGAGCCAAGCCTCATATTACAGTGTGGTTAGGTAAATCAGGCTTCCTCAGCAGATTTGCCTCTCCCCTCAGCCTGGAGCCACTTCAGGCTGGCTGCTTTGCTCCCCATACCTGCAAGGGCGTCCAGATAGCCAAACCCACAGAAAGGAAACACCTCTCCACCTTCTGCCAGAACCTTCCCACTCTAAGAGAATGCTCCCCTTCACTGGGCTGCCGGCAGGAGTTGGGGCGTATCCCTGGGCAGCTAGGTAAATCAGACTTCCTCAGCAGATTAGCCTTTCCCCTCAGCCAGGTGCTGCTTCAAGCCAGCTAGTTTTCTCCCCGAACCTGCAAGGGGGTCCAGATAGCCAAACCCAAAGAAAGGAAACCCCTCTCCACCTTCTGCTAGAACCCTCCCACTCTCGCGGAATGCTCCCTCTCACCAGATTGCCGGCAGGAATTGGGGCTCGCTAGCCCTTTGCCCTGAAGGTGGGGCTTAGCTGGGTGGGGAAAAACTCACAATTTTATCTTGAGCAATCCACCTCACTGTCCAGCTCTTTCCAGATCGATGTCCCTACGGTTCTCACTCCGTGGGCTCTCAGAACAAACCACTGGGGCAGGATTCTGTCCCCAATCAGTTGTCCTCTGTGGAAGAGATGGTGAGTGCCCGTCTAAACTGAAACCAACTTGCCTTTCTCCCCCTTGCTTTCTTTTAGAAGTGTTTTGTAGTTTTCTGTGTACAATTCCTTTGCATCCTTGTTTAGACTTATTCCTAGGTATTTGAATACTTTAGTAGCTATTGTAAATGGGATATTTTTTGTCATTTCTTCTTCTGAATGTTCACTATTGCGTACAGAAACACTATTGTTTTGGGAGTATTAACTTTGTACCTGGCAACTTTGTTGAATTAATTTCATAGTTCTAGGAGATTTGTTGTGGATTTTTCAAGGATTTTTTGTATATACATTCATGTCACCTGAAAATCAGGAATGTATTTCTTCTTGCATTCAGTCTTTCTCCTTTTAGAAGAAAATTAGTTTTGGGCTTTTCTTGTATGTGTTTTTTCATATTGAGGCAATTTCCTTCTATTCCTAGTATTCTGTGTTTTAACCAAGAATGGGTACTGGATTTTGTCAAATGCCTTTTCTGCATTAATTGAGAAGATCATGGCTTTTTTCCCCTTCATTGTGTCAATTTGGTATATTACATTAATTGGCTTTCTTATGTTGAACCAACTTTGCATACCAGGCATAAATCCCACTTGATCACAGTGCATAATTCTTTCAATATACAGTCACATTTAGTTTGCTAGTATTTTGTTGAGGATTTTTGCATCTATATGCATAAGAGATACTTATCTGTACTGTTCTTTCATTGTGGTATCTTTTTCTGGCTTTGGTATGTGGGTGATGGCCTAACAGAATTAGTTAGTGTGTGTTACTTCCTCTTTACTTTTTTGGAAGATTTTGACAAGAATTGTAGTTGAGTCTTCTTGGAATGTTTGGTAGAAATCCTCTGTGAAGCCATTTGGTCCTGGGCTTTTCTTTGTCATGAAGTTTTTGACTTAAGATTTAATCACTTTATTAGTAATTAGTTTGTGGAGACTTTTCATTTCTTCTTAGTCAATGTAGATACTTTGTGTGTTTGTAAGAATTTCTCCATTTCATCTAGGTTATATAATTTATTGGCATAACATTGTTCATGGTATCCTCTCATATTTCTTTTTATTACAGTGTGTTTTGTGGTAATGTCCACTATTTCATTTCTGATTTTCATAATTTGTGTCTTCTCTTTATTCTTTGTCAGTCTAAAGTTTTGTTGATATTATTGATCTTTGCAAAGAACCAAATTTTTGTTTTCTTTTATTCTGTCTATTGTCTTTCTTTTCTTTTCTTTTTCATTTATCTCTGCTCTAAGCATTGTTATTTCCTTCTTTCTGCTTGCTTTGGCTTTAGTGTGCTCTTCTTTCCAGTTCTTCAATTTTTGAAGTTATGCCTTTTATTTGAAGTCTTTCTTCTTTTTCAGTGTAAGCATTTTTATCTATAAATTTCCTTCTCAGCAATGTCTTTGCTGCATCCCATAAGTTTTGGGATGTTTTATTTTCATTTACCTCAACATAATTTCTCTTGTGATTTCCTGTATAACCCATTTGTTGTTTAGGGGTATGTTCTTTAATTTCCACATTTTTATGTGGTTTCCATTTCTCCTTCTGTTATTGATTTCTTGCTCCCTTCATTTGGGGTCAGAGAATATACACTGTGTATTACTAATATTTTAGAAATTTTTTAGACTTTTTCATGACTTAATATATGGTCTATCTTGGAGAATAATCCATATGCACTCAAGAAGAATATATTCTGTTTTTGTTGGGTGATGTTTTCCTTATATGTTTGTTAGGTTGCTTGGTTTATAGTATTGTTCAAGTCTTGTATTTCCTTATTGATCTTCTGATTAGATGTTCTAACTATTATTTCATGTTGTGTGTTAGTACCTACTTTTAATATAAAGTCATAAGTTTCTTCTTTTAAATCTGTCAGAATTTGCTTCAAATATTTTGGGACTCTGCTATTTGCTTTTTAAATAAATTATATATTTATAATTGTTACATCTTGTTGCATTGTCCCTTTTATTAGTTTATATTGACCATCTTTGTCCTTCATAACAGTTTTTCATTTAGGTCAATTTTATTTAATAATATAAAGTATAGCTAAACCTGTACTCTTGGTTGTTACTTGCATGGTATATTATTTTCCATCCTTTACTTGCAATCTATTTGTAACTTTTAATGTACAGCTTCATTGAGTCCTTTTCAGATATCATTTAGCTGGGTCATGTTTTATTATCCATTCTGTCAGTCTTTAGTCTAACTTTTGCCTGGAGAGTTTAATGCATTTACATTTAAAGTCACTACTGATAATATAGGGCTTTTGTTTGCCATTTTCCTGTTTATCTTTCTATGTATTATACCTTGTTTGTCCTTCAGGTCTTCAGTTAATGCCTGCTTTTATATTTATATGATTTTTTTTGTACCATATGGAGTGTCTTCTTTTTCTGTCTGTTATATTTTACAGTGATATAACTAGTGGTTACTGTGGGGTTAAAATTTAACATAATTTATACCTAACAGTCATATTTGGTTTGATACTAACTTTACTTCAATAGCAAACACATATACTCTTCCTACAAACATCCATCCCCCACCTTTATTTTTATATTATTTACCACTTATATCTTTCTACATTGTATGTAGAATCCATAGATATATTATTAGTTTTTATGTGTTTGCATTTCAGCACCTCTACAAAATTATGAAGCAGGGTTACATACCAAGCAATACACCACAATGATACTGGCACTTATAATTACCCATATATTTACCTTTAACACAGCTTTTATTTCTTTATGCCACTTTGAATCACTGTCTAGTGTCTTTTCTTTTCATTGTGAAGAACTTCTTTTATCATTATTGCAGGGCAGACCTAGTGGTGATTAACTTCCTCAGCTTTTATCTGGTGATGTTTTTATCTTTCTTTCATTATTTGAAAGAAAGTCTTGCCAGATATAAAATTCTTGGTTGGGAATTATTTTCTTTCAACATTTTCAATAATTCAACCTATTGCCTTCTTCCCTCCATGGTTTCTGATGAGAAATGGGCACTGCATCTAATTGGGACTCCCTTTTACAGAACATATTGCTTTTCTTTTGCAGCTTTCAGAACTCTCAATTCGTCATTTGCATTAAAAAGTGTGATCAATATATCACAGGGTGTATTTTTTATGTTTGCTCTGTTTGGTGTTCTGTTGGCTTCTTCACCCAGATGTGCATACTCACCTTTTTTGCCAAGTTTGGGATGTTCTCTGTTATCTCTTTGACTAGTCCTTCTTCCCTGTACTCTCTTTTATTTCTGGGATTCTCATAATGCATATATTGGTATGCTTCATGACAATCCAGTGGGGTCTTATGCTATTTTCACTTCTTATAACTCTTCTTTTATTTTTGTGTTTCAGCCTGACTCATTTCAAGTGTCTTATCTTAAATTCACTGATTTGTTCTTCCAGCTCTAGTCTGCTCTTGAAATCCTCTTGGGCACTTTTCATGTCAGTTATTATGGCTTTCAGCTCCAGGATTTCTGCTTGCTTCCCTTTAACAATTTCTTTTTCTTCACTAAAATTCTCATATTACTAATTCTTTGTTTTCCTGATATCTTTAGTTATTTCTCTGTATTTTCCTTATTCCCCTGAGCATTTTTAAGATCACATTATTAAAGGCTTCTCTTAAGTATGTCCACTTTCTGGTCTTCTTTGTTGTGTTTCCTGGATTTGTATCATTTCCTGTAGATTGGCCTTCATTTCCTATTTCTTTGCTTGTCTAGTACTCTTGTTGCACATTGTAATTTTAGTATTTTAAAATGTTAACTGTGATTTATTTCCTGAGATATCTATTTCTTGATTTTGTAACAACCTAGTGATAAGACATAGATTTTCTTGAGCTCCAGCCCTCCTCTTTTTAATGTCTGCCCAAGGTAAATGCATTGTGCATGATCTTTTTCTGTCTGTCTGAGCCTCTGCCATTGGCTTTGGTTTTTGCTTGGTAGTTTATTTGGAGTTCCCCTGTTTACAGTTTGGCTGTCCTTGTTTCCCAGAACACAAACTTCCCTCTCCTGAGTGTTTGAAACCTGCAAGTCTTTGCCCAAGACTTTATAGATCTTTAGTTTCTTACACTCCTTTCCTTGTGACAAGCTGCTTTTGCTTGTATGGCAGATACTAGGAGGTGGGTAATTCTGGAAAGGACTTTGGTAAAACAATCTTTCCTACCCAAAACAGGGCCAGAGACCCACAAGGAAGTATAGACTAGACCCACAGTGACCTAAGGAGGGAAACAGGAAGGATTCCAAAAGCTTCTTTCATGATTTCCCAAAGCTGAGATTTCTTGGTTGACACAGTGACTGCTGCCCTAAAACCAACTGTTTCACCATAACCCTGTGGAAGTTCAGCTTTCTTAAGTCTACACCACTGTCACCACTGTCCATTGTGGTTTAAATAATGGCTGCCTTCAGAGGCAGCCCTCCCCCGCAACCCCCAAGTCTGAATCAAATGTTGTGATCAGTGATTGGTCATATCCACACCTTGTCTTTAGGAAGAAGATTTTATGTCCCTTTCTGTCACCAGTGATAACCAGGGGCTGAACTTCATGGTGTCCTGCATGAGAGTGAGTGATGGGCACCCCTTCTCAGAGAAAGCAATTTACTGTTCTGTCTATAATTTATCAGCTACTTCTCCCCCCCTCTTCCCTTGAGGCTGTACAGTCTTCTTCTGTCTTCTGGAGTTTAAAATATTTGTTTCTGGCAATTCCTGCTTGTATAATAGTAGTTTTGGTGGAAAGACTGGGTCCTGGAACTCCCTACTCTATCATCTTCCCACAGTCATCTCCCATACTTGGTTTTGTGAGCATATTATTTATCCATTCATGTTATTTGTACGTCAAAATAATTGCAATGAATCCTGAACTCTGTGTGGCTTAACTTAAGCAATTTTATTTCTTGTTAGGCAAAATCAACCGAGGGTTGAGGGATCCTTTATGGCAGTTGTCCTCTGTATAGTTAGTAATCCACTTTGCTTCTTTGTGTAGTCCTGCCATCTTAAGCCATGTCTTCCAGACTTGGTGCAAGGAAAGAAAAGGCTGGATAGTAGCACACTGGTTCCTAAATTATTCAGTTTATGTGAGGCATGCATCATGTCTGCTAGCTTGTATTTTGGTCCTACTTAAATACAAGGAGGCTAAAATTATGGTGGGTGCAGAAGGATATTTGGTGACCAACAAATGGGCTGGACTCCATTTATTTATTTTATTTTATTTTATTTTTTTATTGTCGGTAAAAATCAAATTTTTCACAATACATACCAATATTTGTAAAATGATATATAAATACATATGCATATATGTGCATTTGTTTACATAAATGTTATTTGTTATATATACATATATATATATATTTTTTTTTTAAGGTGCTTAGATTACCTAAATATTACTCAGAAATTACAGGGATTCCCATGTTCCCCACCGCCCACACCTCCAACAACATACCACACCACCATTCCTCATCCGTGAGGATGTGGACTCCATTTAGGAAACTTATTTGCCATTTGGAAAGAATCATTGATTAAACTGTTGACTATTAATTTGTATATCATATAATATATATCTTACTGTAAGATATAGGCATGTCTATGTGTAATTTGTGTTAATTCAGTCCTTATGAGTTTCAAAGTGAAATTACCAGGATCCCCAGGACACTTTCTTGGCCTTGATCTGTATCCTCTTCTTTATTCTGTATTCTTTGTCTTACAATTGCAATTGAAGTTCCTAAATCTCTAATATTACCCCATTTCATCGGTTTGCAATTGGTTTGCTATTTCATATAAAAAGTTAAATGTGCATACTTTCCAAATTGAATACTGAGACATCAACAACACATTTTGGAACCCTGCTGCTGTTCTTGCTATTACCTAGGGCTCAAATCCATTGCATCAACGCAGTTTTGGAGGGGAAGTGCTGTGTAGATTTACTTTGACAGAAAATATGCTCCACATTTGTCTTTTGTTTGAATATCATGTGCAAGATTGCTCTATAATTGTAGCTGGAATAATTGTACATCCCTCCTTGGCTTCTGGCAGAGAAAATAATTTATTCTGGAAATTTCTTAGATTACAATGGAAATGATGTTCCCTGGGTTGTGCAACAGAGTGGCATTAGTTTTGAAATGAGTCTTGCTGTAATGACTTTCTCTCATTCCTTCAAACCCATTCATTTCTGGTTGATCCTTCTCTCACAATAAATATTCTTCCCTGACTCCAGCAGTTGGGATTGAAAGGTTGAATTTTCAGCAAAATCTGTATCCATCATACCTTTAGTTTAAAATTTTAAGTAATTGTGATATGGTCCTAAATTTCTGCCAAAAGTGTTCCTATTGAATATATAAGGCCATGGATTATCCAAATATTGAGACAATTCTAGGTCAGTTAGCAATTTTCCTTTGATCAATAATATGTAAATGCCAAGGCATTTCTAATTGGAAAATTTAATCATCATTTCATCAAATATTGAAATATTTTGATATTTTGAAATAGAGAAAACACTAGAGATTCCATATAGAAATGGAAACCGTATACTTAAAATCACACATTGTTACTACAAGGCCATTATCCTTTCATTAGCCAAATTTGTTGTTAAAATATGAATATATTTTGTTTTTATATTATCTACTTATATTAATTGTTACAATAGATCACCCTTTGGCACAAGAGCTTCCTCATGGCATTTCAGTTTTCACCTCTTCATTTCTGAAGGTGTAGATTAAAGAGTTTAACATGGGTTAAACATAAATAAACATATATAAATATAACCACTACTTTATCAAGGGGGAAGGTGGTAATGGGTGGAAGATATAGAGACACATAGATATATAGAGTACAAAGAATAAGATGAACACGGTATTGGGGATTGGCAATGATGACAGGGCCTTCTGGTGCTCTTCAGAGCTTTGAGTTCTGAGGGAGCAAAAATTTGGATATAAGAAGTGACAAGTATTGAAAAAGTGAGAGTACCCACTTTTGGTGACAACAAAGATTCCAAAGATGTGAGTGTCAGTTCAAGAGAGCTCCAAGAGAAGAATAAGCCCAGAAATGAACTGGTCAATGCCTGTGGGTTCACAATAGAGTAACCACAGCATAAAAAAGATTTGAATCAGAGCATGAAGTAATCACGAGGCCTAGGACATGGCCACTAAGAGACCACAGATCCACCAGTTCATTGTGATCATGTAGGGCGGGGGCCTGCCGATGACCTCATAGTGGTCATGGGCCATCACTGTGAGCAGGATGATCTCAACTCCACCAAGGAAATGTTCAGCAAAGAGCTGAGTTCTTCCACCTACTGAAGGAAATTGTTTTCTTTCTGTGAGTAAATCAAATTCTAATTTGGTGTCCATGTTGTAAGAGGAACAGGCACCTATGAAAAGACAAAGTAAAAAACATACATAGGGGATCTGAGGGATGAACTATTGTCAATGGTCAATAAAATGAGTAAGTTGCCTGCAAGAGTGAAATAGTAAATGACTGTAAAATTGACAAACAAGGGTTTCCATATGTCAACGTTCTCTGTCAGGCTGAGCAGGAAGAATTCTGTCACATTGTTCATTGCACCATGAATCCAATTTTTCATTTGGATAAGAAATTTATCTGCAAATAGCAATGAGGTTGCAAAGGTTATAGATAAATTTTCATCTAAAAATAATATGTCAGAATTATTTGTTCCATGCAGTATTGATAGAAACCCCAGGCAGATAAACCTCAGCCTTAAAATGGAACCTTATTTTTAGTTACATGTTGAAGTCTTAGCCCTCTTCTACACACACACACACATAAACTCACACCTATGCAGAATGATACAAAAACATCAGCTGCAATCTTGCATGGACAGATTATCTCCAACATAGCCAAAGTATGTTTATCTCTCATAGAAAAACAGGCCTGAAAAGAAGTCTGCAAGGAGGAGCAGAGATGTGATTTATAAATGTCTCCTGCCCTGTGTTTCCTTATAATTGCACCAACTGATGAGGTTAAGTTGCACTATACACTTGTGACTTTTACCTTGTTTCACTGCATGTGTAAAAGATCATGTGATTTCAAATTAGAGATCGTGGAATGATGTAGAAACATTTCAGAATAAACTGTACTAAGTCAATATTTAAGGCTCAGTATGATACACCTGGCATTTAGATTGTTAGATTATGCTACAATGGAACAACATTGTATAAAAATACCCTAGTTCTTTATGGAAAACTTCTGAAAGATTTCCTGAAGGGGATAAAAGAGATAGCATAATGAAAATCAATAGTCTGCTAATATTTTATAAAGTTTAGAATTCATGATTTGAGGAAATTCTGTCATGTTAGTATTTCAGGGACATTTTGAAAATAAACATTCAATTTAAGTAAGATTATGAAATGTTTTCTGCATGTGTTCCCCAAACAGATCATTTGAATTTGGAGGAACAAAATCAACATAATTTATTGGAAAGCATATGTTTTTGGAATAGACAAGCTATTTTTGTATTCTGTTTGCATTGAGTAGTAGCCATGTGAAGTATTGTATGGACATTTATATTACTGAACCTAACAAAAATATATAATGTAGGGACAATTTATAAGGGCATAGAGGAATTGAAGAACATCAGTATTACTTATGTTAAAGTTTGCACCCTAAATTTAAAATATGTAGTTTCCACACAATCCCAATATATTAATAAATGAACAAAATTTGAATATTATACATTAATATCCTTGTCTTTGATATGTTTGTTTATTATATTATCAATAGACAATACATGCATTAAGTAAGTCTATAAATGAACAAAGCAGCAACCCCAAGAAGTTAGAAATACCATCAAATATATTAGAAAAACTTTGAATGCAAAATCAATACATGTGAAAATAGAAAAATATTAGATTTGGTAAATACACTTAAAAGCTTATTGATATTTCAAAATGCTATTAAAATAGAGGAACACAAATAGGCTCAATAAGAAGAAAATATTTTTAAATCAGAAAAGGACATCAATTTAAATAATATTTAAAAGAATGTTATGTTTATAGTAGAGGGGATAATAATGGTTGTCAGTAACTAATAGCATTTTTTCAAAACAAGAATTTCTTCATATTATGAAGAAATGGAAAACCACATATAATGAATAAAAGAATTGTTTATGTTAAATCTTAAAATAAAGTACAAATGTGTTCAAAACCAGAAAAAACCATGAGATAAATATGTCTGTTGACTGGCTGGGAAAAGACTTGGTAAGCAAAATGCAGAGGTAGAAAGCATGTAACAAATATGACTGATTCACCTACATATAAGATACGGAACTGTGGGGTAAAATGTTTCCTTTGTGCAAACCATTCTCCCTTACTTCCTATGACTTACTTCCCCCTTTGTTCCAATGGGAGCAAAAGAATTCTTAACCCGTCATTAATTCTCTGTGAACGGGGAGCTTTAGGTGCATAGAGCAAGACCCATGCAGGGCTGATACAGAAAGAAACAGGTACAGGCAAAGACAACTATGTGAATTAGCTCTGGAAACCCAGTCTTGTGACCAAAAAGATAAGGGTTTTTGTACAGACCATGGGGAAGAACGTTAAGAAAGGTTATGCCATTCCACTGAATACCTCCCAAGTCCTGAGACTGATTATACCCCTGGCATTCTGCATTCTTGTGTCTATTCCTATATATACTGCTGCATATCTCTACTTGAATTGCAGAGTACTGCCTGGGTCTGGCTGCCTCCCTGGACCACATCTCCACTTTGTATGCTTCCTTCTTGAAATAAAAAATTATATGAACCACCTGCATCTTCCAGAGCCTTTCTCTGGGGAAAGGAGCCAGCACTTTGGTGCCTAGTGTGGCAGCTCTCCAGTTACAGTAAGACAATTGTTTAGCCAGCCAGGAGCCCAGAGGTGCCAAAAAGACTATGCATGAATAAGGAAGAAAAGACACTATGGGGGACATCCCAGGGTAGCCTGCATCCTCCATGTTGTGGGCAACTTGTTTAGACACTTAGGAGCTGGACTTCAGTACCAACACTCCCCATAAACACCAAAGGGCCTGACCAAGGTCTTAGAAGCTTCTGGTATGGGAAAGAAAATGAGAGAAAGTCAGGAAGGAGCTGCAGAAGTAGGATGGCTATTGCTCAATGCATTAGAAGCAGTGACCTATCAGTAACCCACTGCAGAGGAAAAGGTCTGCCAATTAGGGCAAGAGCTGAGTTTACAAAAGGACATGTGAGCAGCATGGCCAACAACATAGAATTACAGACCACCAAGGTACAAGGACAGGATACACAGAGAGAAACCTTAGCCTGCTGGATGGCTGGGCTGAAAGGCTGACAATTTCCACAACAGCAATTTTCTTAGCTTTATATTGTTATTATAAAATTCCCATGCAATGCTACTCAGCTAATCTGAGGAGGAATAACAGATAACATTTTAAAGGTCATCAAGGTTTGCAGAGATAGAGTGTAGGGCAAATGTTTTCATTTGTTCAAACCTTGGTATTTTATTTTTAAACTGGCAATATTCCAATAAGAATGTTGAGTCTCCTTTTATCTCCATGTTATATGTTCCTGAATCTAATGATATGATTGTTGTAACAGCATCATTATATATAAATGCTCTTTCAAACTTTGTGAAAAATTCAAACAAACTTAATTAAATGAGAAACTATCTTGGACACACTACAATTGCAAAACTCAAGTTAAATATTGGGGTGTGAAGAGGTTAAATAGCTCATGATCTTTGGCTTTATCAGGGACAATATGCTGTATCCTTAAGTACTGACATAACTAGTACAGGGTTTGCTTCACTAGGCTTAGTGCCTGATATAAAGAAGGCTTAAAATCACAAGAAGCACATTTTGGGGGAAACAATCAAGTTTGGAAAGCTCTCCTAAAGATGTCACTACAGCCATGACCATATCTCCTTACCTTACAAGTAAAACACAAAATGCCTTTTTAAAAATATCCTGTAGGTATTAAAACAAGGGGAGTGAGGAAAGTAAAATGAGTGCAGCTCATCTAGTTGTACAGACTAGATGTCACTGGTTTGGCCTAAATGGAACTGGCAGCAAATTTCAAAAAGGATTTGTAATTTTCTTTCTTCCAGATTCTTCTATTTAAAAGGTAAAATATTAATATTTAGAATGGAAAGAAGAATTATTATAATCTAATGTATGCAAGCTTAAAGAAAAACTACAACAGCAACAATAAAAAAAACTCTGATGAAAACATTGGGGAAAATCTTGTACCTGGCTTTGTTCACTTTTCCTTCCTGTTTGTGTTACATTGATGGAGATGGTTATTTCTTTTTTAATTACTGTTATGTTTTCTTGTTGGCATCTGAAGTACTTTTAATTTATTTAATATATAATCTTTCTAGCTCTGCCATTTCTTGAGTACCCTTATTTATTACTATTTTTGTGTACCAGGAGTGTGCACTCAGTGTTTATTATGTTTTATTGGCACTAAAATGATCTTCAATGATTTCCTTTTGAAAATTCCCCCCTACTTAATTTTTACTTTCCTTACTGTTTTGGCAAATATTGTGTTCTTGGACAATTTGGGTGCTCAAGTGTTTGAGGGGACAAAATATAAATGAATCTGTCATTGTATCAGAAAGTTCATTTAAAACTCACAGCTCAAATGTGCCTTAATGAGTTTTTTTTAAAAATAGAGTTCAAACAATAATAGGGTTGCCATTTTAATGTACATCATTGGAGATCTGCTTATTTCTAAATGGCCTATTTTTTGGAAAAATAAACTAGTGAAAAATTTAAAAAAGAAGGCATTACAATGCCCACTCAAGATCTTAAGGACAATTAGTTTGGCCATACCAACACATTAGACTGAGGGGGGGAAAATCTGAATGGTAATTTTTCTTTTTTGAGTGTACAAGAAAAAAAACATAATAGAAAAAATTTTCCCAGAAAATTCCTAGCTGTGATCTTCTTATGTAGTAATATAATTATATCCAACTTTGATAAGTTGATCTAGCAGTGGAAATCATTTTTTTTTCTGTTTGGATCATAGAATTCCTTTTAAATAGATAGACAGTGCAAATAATAACAATTTTCTGTCATATGAAAAGAGCCACAGTCCTCTAATGTGATGGAGGTACAGTGATGTGAATGGAATTGATGATGCTTGAGGGTAAGTGTGAGAGGGGTTGGGGGTGATTGGGCTATCCACAGAGCTGGGGGTAGTGTTGGAGGAAGGAACAGGTGAATTCTGGGGAGGTAGAGGACTGTAGTTGAAAATAAAATTGTGGGAATGTTTTTAGGAAACTATAGCAGGGGAGGGTCACTGGTGAAGTTTGTCAGTGGTGGGTGGATGTGTGCAGCAGTGTTCAATTGGTGCATGCCTCTATGGGATATGAATGTGTTCATAATATCATAGGGTGTTATCTCATTGAGTGGAAACCCACAAAATAACTAATAAAATATTTAATTCTCATCCTAAAGAGATCTGCTACATTCTCTAACAGAGTGGCAAGAACGTCTGGAGTAGATAGGCCATACCTAAAGAAAGAAAACAGACCAATACACTAAGCACTTGATATTAATACTTGCATTTAGGGACCTTATTCTTGTAATTGTGAAACATAACCCAATAATATCTATTGCTTAAGAGTTGCCTTCTGAAAACTTCCTTGTTACTCAAATGTGTCCTCTCTAAGACAAACTCAGCAGTTAAACTCATTAACTTCCCCCCAGCTTGGGACATGACTCCCAGAGATAAGCCTCCCTGGCACCAAGGGATTATTACCAAGCTCCAACCAGTGGTTCAATTGCAAAATCACCTTCACCAAAAGGGGAAAAAATTAAATACAAAATAGTATTTCTAAGTGAATCAAGAGGCCATTACAGAGGTTACACTTATGCATATCTCAGGCAGGATCTCTCTAACTGCCACAGTAAATAAAGTCTCAGACAAGGTGCTCCTGAGAGTTCTAAAGACATCTGGACTCTATAGGCAAGGCACACAATACCATCAAATAAACACCCTGTCGGTGGGCCTTAACTTGGAATATATGATAACATATTTCCCAACTCTATTAGAGTTAGACTCATTTATAATTTCCCTACACAAGATTCTTCTACCCCTTTTATTTGAACTTATAATTTGCACTATACCCATTAAATATATGTCCCAGAGACTTACTTCTTTAGTCTGCTTGTATCGTTGTTGAGCCCTGAATCTCAGCAGAGTTACAGCCAACACCTACTCTTTAGTTCATTGTATTTGCCCAGGGCAACTAACTAAATGATGATGATGGACAACTTCCATCCCAAAAAGCAAAGTGTATCTACAATTGCAAGCAGAATAGTTCCTTCCATCTTCCCCATAAGGTCCAAGCCCCCTCTCAATCTGAAGCAGAGTGGGCATCACCATCCCAAAATCCTCAGTATTGAGGAACGAACAAACATAATGGAGGAATGCAACTATGGACCAAAGTAGACACATTTTTATTGTAGTAATGAAAGAACTTGTAACAATGATGTAAACATAGGATTATCATAGATTCTGAGGGGAGAGGGAGGGAAGAATGGTGAAACAAAGGGCATTTTTAGGGCATTAGAATTATTCTTCACTATTTTGCAATGACAGTTACAGGTCATTATATATTTTGTCAGAACCTCTAAAATTGTATGGTGCAAAGTGTAAACTATAATGTAAAATATTGACCATAGTTATTAGCAATGTTTCAATATTTGTTCATGAATTGTAACACATGTACTATACTCATGTAAGATGCTATTAATAGGGGAAAATGTGAGAGGGGGAGGAGGTGGACCATATGGGAATCCCCTATATTTTTTATGTAACTTTTCTGTACCCTAAAATGTCTTTAAAAATAAAGTTTTAAAAAAAGAAGAGTGAGATGAGAAGATAGACAGAAATATCTGTGAGTAAATAAGCACATCATTCACCATGAAAACAGTCATTTGAGTTTAAGGCACATTTCCTTGGACCCACATATCACCTTAAATCTGATGCATCCTTTCCCTTTCCTTGTAAGTGTTTATCATAATTATAATTAAAGAATTAACTATATGATAATGTCATTAATAGTTTCCATGGGGGGAATATAAGCTCCATAATTATGTCTTGTTTATCACTTCATCTAGAAAGGTGTATTGCTTATATATTTGGGAGTCAATATATAATAAGAAATGACTAAATAAATGAAACTTCTGATGAGTTACACTGATTTGAATTACTTTTGCATTATATTTATATTTTCTATCTCAGCCTTAGTTTTACTTTTAAATTCTTTCATTTATGATTTTTTTTCTTATAGCAGTTAAAATATTTATAAATAATTAATGCTGTATAGAATTTCCTGTATATTCCATGTCAATAGCCTTCCATATGATTTTTAGTGCAAAAAATTCTACTTTTAAAAATAAAACAAGCAATGCATAGTAAAATGTGTACTTGCATATTGAAGGGGTAGGACAGGAGGATAACGACATTACTGGGTTGGCTGGTGCAGGGTTGACAGGTGGATAAATAGGGAAGGGTGGGTTAGAAGGTCCAGGATACTAGGGAGAGGGTTGGGAGAGAGACCAGGTAAAAACTGGGATTTGTGGGTATGAGGTTGAAAGTACAGAGGTGGGAATACTCTTATGGCAATATGACAAGGAAGGGACACTGGTTTAGGGTGTTGGTTGGGGAGGGCATTCAGGACAGTGCACACCTGGTACAGGCTTCTAGGGAGTGTGTGAGTGTTTATTCTAACATAATATGTTGTATCAGTGGGTTGAGACACATATAATGAGCAGGAAGGAGTTGGACTCCCATCATTGGGAGGACCAATTTGTTCACAAATTGACAGGCGTGAGTCTCAAGAACAAGGGCAGTTCCTAAAAAGGGAGGACAAACCATATGTCATGACCTCTTGTTACATATAACTATGAATCTTTTCATCCAACAAGTCAAAACAGGGGGTCATCATGCTATTCAGGACCGCTTATGCTTCCAAATAACTTTGATAATCATGTTTTCCATTTATTTAAAAAATGCTGGTGGAATTTTTATTGGGATTGCATTGAATCTGTATATCAATTTGCATGGAATTGACATCTTAATGATATTTAGTCTTCCAATCCATTAGCATGGAATGTTCTTCAAATTGTTTAGGTCTTTTTTGATTTCTTTTAACAATGAGTTGTAATTTTCTGAATACAAGTGCTTTACAACGTTGGTTAAGTTTATTCTTGAATATTTGGGCTTTATCTGTCATATTTTATTTTCACCACTCTTTTGAAACTTTTATTACTTTTATTGATATAATCTTCATTTCTAGACTCTCTTCCAAGCCTCTGTCTCCTGTCTTTCCTTTTCAGGCTATAGCACACTCTTTAGTATTTTGTACAAATCAGGGCTCTTGCTTACAAACTCTCTCAGTTTATGTTTATCTGTGACTATTCTAAACTCACCCTCATTTCTGAAAGACAGTCTTGCAGGATATAAGATTCTTGCCTGGAAGTTTTTCTCTTGTAGTATCTTAAATATATCATACCACTGTCTTGCATCCATGGCTTCTTGTTGAGAAATCAGGACTTAATCTTATTAGGTATCTCTTATATGTTATGTATTGCTTTTCTCTTGCTGCTCTCAGAATTCTCTTTTTCTTTGACATTTGACATTCTGATTAGTATGTGTCTTGGAATTGGTCTATTTGGATTTTTTTGGATGGGAGTACGTTATGCTCTTGGATATGGATATCTATGTCCTTCAATAGGGTTGGGAAAATTTCTACCATTATTTCTTAAAATATTCCCTCTGCCCTTTTCCCCTTCTCTTCTCCTTCTGGGACATCCCTGACACATATGTTTGCATGTCTCTTGCTGTTGTTTAGTTCCCTATACCTTGTTCAAGTTTTCCAATATTTTCTTCATCTGTTCTTTTCTATGTTCCCTTGCAGAGGCCATTTTTTCAAGCTCACCAATCCTTTCTTCTGCCTCCTCATATCTGCTATTATATGATTCCAGTGTATTTTTTATTTCATTTATTGCACCTTTCATTCCCATAAGATCTGCTATTTTTCTATGTGTGCTTTCAAATTCTTCTTTGTGCTTATCCAATGTCTTCTTAATATCCTTAAAATTTTTTAGCCACCACATTGAATTTATTAAGATTTGTTTGAACATCTATGATTAGTTGTCTCAACTCCTTTATGTCATATAGAAGCTTATCTTGTTCCTTTCACTGGGCCATGTCTTTCTGTTTCTTGGTGTGGATTGTAATTTTTTGTTGGTGTCTTGGCATCTGGCTTACTAGAGTATTTATTCTGGGTGCAGTTTTTCTCTTCAGTTTAGGGCTTCCTGCCCATTCTCCCTTGCTGGTTGTGTAGTAGGAGCCAAGGATATAGCTGATGCTATAAGCTGTGGAGGCTCAAGCTGCCCTCATTGTCCCAAGGATTGATGAAGCTTCTCACAACTTTCTCCTTTGCCAGGGGTAGGGACAGAGCCACAGCTGTGTGTAATAATCAAAGTCATGCAGGCTTAGACTATAGTTGCCCAGAGAGCCTAATGAAGCTACACGCCCCTATCTTCTCTGCCTGGGATGGGGATGGACCTGCAGTTGTGAGAAGCAATCTTTGAAGTGCAGGTCCAAGATGATCACAGTTGGCCCAGTAGACTTCCTATTATTCAGTCTGTGCCAGTTAAATGTACTTGCAATTACCTGGAGAGACTGGTGCAGAGCCTCTAGCTTCCTCCCTGCTAGAGGTGGGGCTGAAGCCTAGGCTAGGGCTGCAAGGCCAATCTGGGTGAAAGAAATTGGTCTTTATCATCACTGTGATTTTCAGTCAGCCTGGCTTCCCCTGGTGCTGGAGTCAAAATGGCGGCTACCAGCCTCCTTCAGATTTGGACAGGCTCAAATTTTAGCTGTTCTTAGGGTTATACATTAGCCAGCTGAATTTACTATTCAGTAGCTGAAATTGGTGGCCAACTGTCTCTTCCTTCCCATTTTTGGGAAATGGAGCTTCCAATTCCTGCCACAGAATAGCTCCTGGGGTGGCTTGCACTGCCAAAGTAGGGTGATCACCAGCCTCCCCTGTGTGGAGTGCTTTACTTATGAAACTTCTCTGCAGATGGGCAGTCTCCTCCTTCCATTCTTTCAAGGAAGTTGCAGCACTTCTGGTCTCTTAGAGCCCCCAAACAAGTGCTCTAGATAGTTCTGGGTGATCACCAACTGCCCCGTAGCAGGCGCTGATTTTAGGAGCTCTTTACTCTGCCACCATCTTGCTGGTTGTCGTACATATTCTTTTGACCTAACTTTTTGAAGAAACCTTTTTTCATCTCATTGCTGTAGGACAAGGTTTTATTTTGTAAATGTAGTATTAAATACAAACTGTATTCTAGGAAAATAAAAATCTTTCCCTTCTTCTCTGTACATATGAAGACTTATATTAAAATGGTATACTGTAAGAAGAAATGAAGTTGTGAAATATATGACAACATGGATAAACTTGGAGGACATTATGTTGAGTGAGGCAAGCCAGACACAAAAGGACAAATACTGTATGAGTGCCCTATTATGAACTAAATATATTATGTGAAATAAAAATATATTATGTGAAATATGAATCTGGTTAGAATTGCATATAAAAGCAATTTTTTTGAAGCAGAACAAATGAAAATTAATAGTACAAAATGTTAATATCAGACAAAAGAAAACATTATACGAAGTGAAGGAGACCAGACATAGAGTACAACATATTTTATGATTCCATTTATATAAAATGTAAATATAACTCAATTTATAAAGATGAAAAGATATTAGTTGTTATGTAGTTCTGAGGAAGGAATGTTAAGGGGTGTGGAGTCTTTTTGGAGTAATGAAATTGCTCTAAAATTTTTGAGATGATGAACGTACAACATTGCGATTATACTAAAAGTCATTGATTATACACTATGGCTATAATAGCCAGAAACAGCAGCTTTGTATAGTGGGTGAAGCATAGAGAAATTGAGAGATGAGGAATTTCCTTGTTTGCTTCAGTTTTTTGTTTATTATTAGTATTGTAATAATGAAAATTCTGTAATAATGATTGAAGTGATGAACACACAGCTGGGTAATTATATCAAATACTGTTGATTGTACACTTTGGATGAATTGTATGCTTTATTAATATGTATCAATAAAATTGATTGGTTTAAAAATATGGTATACTATATTTTTGTATCTTAGAAATCACATAATTTTTCTATTTAATGAATTAAATTATAACTGTTTTCAGTATATGTAGTCTTTCCAAAGGTGTCCCATGAGCACATCTAGATGCTAAAATATGTGTAACTGGAGTGTCACGGGCTGTAAAATCCCAGGACATGGAGTCTGATAAAAATGAAATTGCTTCCTGATTTTACCTCCTACTAGCTTTATTTAACTCCTGTGAACTTCAGTTTAGCTATTTGTAAAGATTAAATTAAACACGCTTATAAATTAAGACATATGAGAAATAATAAGTCTCTAGTGATTTCTTAAGTGGCAGTTGCTTTATTCATTGTCATTGTAATGTCAAGAGGAACACTATTAACAATTTTATTGCTCCATGTTTGAAAGCTCATCTTAAATATCAAAACCACTGTGCCAAGAATATTCTTCTTCCCTTGGTTTTGGTTAAAATAAAAAATAGAAGTAACATGAAAAAGTGCCAGGAATCCAAATGCTTCTCAAAACCTGCAATTGGATAGGGCAATATGCACATTTGCTCAATTCAGAAATTTTATTAAGATGAATTCACTGATTTTTGTTTTGTTTTGTTTTATTAAGGCTAATTAGATATGAAGTCATTTTTGTTTCCTGAAAATATCTTGTATTCTCTTACAGAGAAAAGTAATCATGATAATGCTTTCTTGCAAAAAAGGAAAGGAATATAAAGATAAGGATATATCTTAGGGAATAATGATTATCATGGAAATTTAATTCCTCTACATTAGTAAATCTCACTATTTCTTTGAGAACAATGCAATTTTCTTGATTGAGTCATTGAAAGCTTGTTTTAATTGCTTGTTTCTCAGGGTGTAAATGAAGGGGTTCAGCATGGGAGCAATGGAAGTAGTTAACACTGTCACACCCTTATTAACAGCCACTGAATCTTTGATGAAGGTTTGACATAGATGAAGATACAGCTGCCATAGGTGATGGAGACCACAATCATGTGGGAAGAACAGGAAGAAAATGCCTTTTTCTTTTGCTGGGCAGAAGGGAATTGTAGAATGGTCTTGATGATGTATATGTAGGATAGAAGTACACATATAAGGGTCATGACAAAGGTCAATGCAGCACAGATTATGACCATCTGCTCTATGAGCCATGTATCTGAGCATGAAATCTTTAGGAGGGGGTATACATCACAGCCCAAATGGTCAATGACATTAGAGTCACAGAATTCCAGATTTAGACCCATGCTGAGTGGTGGGAGTAGAATCAACAATCCAGCTGTCCAGCAACAAAGGACGAGTCTTCAATAAACCCTGTTGTTCATGATGGTCACAGAATGTAGGGGTTTGCAGATGGCTACATAGCGGTCATAGGACATGGTGGCCAGGAGAAAAAATTCTGTGACAGCAAAGAGGTCTGTAAAAAAATTTGGATGACACAATCATCATATATGATTGTCTTGTCACCTGTTGATATGTTATACAAGTATCTGGGTATGCAAGCAGATGTAAATGAGATTTCTAAGAAGGAGAAATTTTGTAGGAAAAAGTACATGGCTGTTTTAAGGTTCGAATCCAAGAAGGTGAGGAAGATGATTGTCAGGTTCCCAGTTAAACTCAATACGTAGGTGAGAAATAGAAAGATGAAAATGAGAACCTTTAGTTGTGGGTTATAACTCACATTGTTATTGTGTGGTTACTCATCATTGAATCCTGACTTCAATACAATCTGCATTTATAATTCAGAGATATTTGATAGGAGAAGAGAGGAGTTAACATCACTTTGCAGCAGTTAATGGCTCAAGAAACTCAGCCAACCATCCATATGCATGCAGGTTCATTTAACTTGGTTATAAGCAGTATCTACACTAGAAGCATAGTTTCCAAAGTTGTGGGTTTTGGAAATATCACAGAAATATTTTTAACAAATCAGATTACTTTAATATCTCACATTCCAACATTTTAGGAATTGTTCCTTTATACCACCCTTTATTTCCAATTTATAGTTTATCTGCACATTGGATGGGATTTATCTACATAGTTATCGGGACTGCTAACTGCAACTGAACCTTAAAGTTAAATCTTAATCTTCTTCAAAACTTTGTCTTTCATTGTAGTTTGTTTAGTAATAAAGTACAAATATATGACAAATAATTTGGTCATCACTATACGGGTTTTTTAACAACCTTTGCTTTTGATTATGGTTTTAGTATTTTACAGTTGTAAAAATTTGTGTTTTATCCTTCAGCAAATTTCTATTCACTCTTTCCCCTCTTTCCTAATGTAAGTCTGTCTAAAATTATGTTATTGCCAATTAAGGAGGCTGTGGTTTGTCTCTCTCTCCGGGTGGGAGAGGAGACCCTGAGCTGGTGGCCCGGCTGGCGTGTGGGGGAATCCGGTGTGGAGGGCGACGCAGTAAAGAAGCTGCGGAGACGAGGCTGGTGGCGCAGGTCTGTTTATTCAGAAAAATGCAACACCTTTTATAGGGCAAAGGGGGATGTGACGGTTGTTGATTGGCGGG